>SJXQ01012978.1:0-81865 GCA_006408695.1 Aepyceros melampus | reverse complement strand
TCTCCAGAAACAAAAATGATAATTCAGTTAGGGTCTACTCAGAGTGGATTGAAGAGGCTTTCAGAATTATAGAATGTTTGTAATAGAATGAAATACAGTACCATCAAGCTCATTCCAGTAGGAATAACAATATGGTGAACTCGTACGTTGCATGTTTACACAAGAATCACTAGAGAATTTGCTGTGCATACATATTTCTAAGCCTGTCCTTAGAGGTTCTTTTTCATATTTAAATTTAGTAGGTTATTTTTACTAAGGAAGGAAAGGGTGGGACAAATTAGGAGTTTCATATTAGGTGTTTCTGGGTGATACCTGGGAAGCTGAATTTAAACAATATCTCTGGTGTTCTGTTTCTTGGCCACTTTGGAGAATCCTCAGGGGTCCCACTGGTTCCCCAGTTGTGGGCCATGACTCCCAAGGGTGCAAAGATATGTCGTTGTTTTAGTTATTCTAACTGATGCCTTTTTTTTTAAATAAAATATTTTTCTTCCTCATATTTAATAGTTGTTAAATCTGCAGATGCTATTGCAATGGATAAAATACATGTTTAAGAATTATCTAATTTATAAAGCTATTTGTTTTTATGTTTAAATTTTGTACTGAGAATACAAAACTTCATCATGTATATGTTTGTCCTTGGGTTCTTATACTCTAGAAGATGAAAAATGAATTCATTTGACTTTACAGTTAAAGCCAGATAAATCCAGTCTCACAAACCTAGGTCGTGGACAGTGGTGTCCTGGTAGGTGTCTAATCAACAGCTGTCTGTGGAGGGTTGGAGAGAGAAGTGGAGGGTGGCGGGAGGGAGTAAAGAAAGCCCTGATTTGTAAAGTGTGATGCTTTCTGTAGTGTAAACATGTTCATTATGGCTACCAACCTGACTTTACTCAATGTGGAATTGAGAAAAGAAACGTGATTGGCTCTTGTTGAGCTAGTGCAAGCTGGCTGCAGCAGACCTCTGGGTCAGCTGAGAATCTAGTTCTCATAGCTGGTTTAGTGGTCTCCTTATTACTCTACAGATAAACCTGGCATGTTAAGAAGCTCTGGTATCATATTATGTATGGAATCAGGGGCTATCATTTTGCATTTGATTTCCAGAGCCACATCAGTGGAAAATCACCCATATCTGAATTCCTGTGGGGTTTCCTATTGCCTCTATTACAATAGGACCTTACAGTTCTGACCTTACAGTTGCCAATTTTGGCTCTCCAGAAAGTTTCCACGGGCTTTGCCTTCTTCCTTAGCCTAGTTCTTTTGTGACAATCTAATTGTTCTGACCTTACAGTTGCCAATTTTGGCTCTCCAGAAAGTTTCCACGGGCTTTGCCTCTTCCTTAGCCTAGTTCTTTTGTGACAATCTAATACATCTTCAGGGTAGCCCCTCAGTAGGACTCCACTTTGGTGAGGGTCAGCTTGCTTAAGTATGACGTTCAGGTTCTATCAGATCTGGTTTCTCAAGGATCGTGAGACAAGCATCATTATCATAGACTCTGTTAATTTTTATCAGGTCTCCTTAATTCAGTGCTTTCAAAATCATTTTTACAGAAACAGTAGTCCTTGTTGATGTTCAGCGAGAAAAAGTGTTTCATAGTTGATATGTTTGGATATCAAAGGTTTCATAGTTGGACATGAATGGGAAATGTAGCATACTGCTTCTTACAGCTATTCCCCTCTCCTCCCATGCTGGAGAATCACAGTGTGTTTTCCCTAAGTAATAACTCTGAGCAGTCTTGCAGAGAGAAATTTACTTACTTTGGTCTGATTTTTGTTGCTGTTGTTCGGTCACTAAGTCATGTCTGAATCTTTGTGACCCCATGGACTGCAGCATGGTCTGCTTTAGCTTTTCCAAAATTTATTCAAGCATGTACCTCTTCCTCACTGATCCTGATTTAAATCCCATGGAGTATGCTTAGTGAAAAAATGATGTAACTGTTCACAGTAGTGTATGTCTTATGACATTTCAAAATCCATGTCCCATGTTGGATTACTTCTTAGCTCCCCATGTCTGAATGATGGCCACCTGGCACCAGTTGATTTGCTGATGGGAAAAGAGTGATGTATTCCGAGATCAGTGGCCCAGCTCTTCAGGTTTCAGTGGCCAGCCCTGTCTTCCAGAGTCCCTTCTACTCTACTGTTGTATATCTTACCCTGCGTAAGAAAATGGTCGTCTGTATACAGAACCTTTTTCATTTGGAAGAACTACCAGACAATACTTCCATTTTTCTTTACTCACACATAACTGACTGAAACAGGCAGCATAGAATGGGTAGCTGTGAGTGAGGATAAGGAAATATGGTTAGAAGGAAGTAGGATAATAAGGAACCTCGACTGTCAGGCAGAGCAATTTAAATTGAAACAGGAAATGGAACAGTTACCTTCTTCTGTTTGAGCTGCTCCTTCAAGGGAGAGAAGTAATGCCTTGATTGAATCAGCTCATTTATAATGTATTGAGTTGGCCAAGTGGTTTGTTTGAATTTTTCTGTTGTATTGTATGGAAAAACACCAACGGACCTTTTGATCAACCCTATATTTATTTCTTTTCCTTAGATAATAGTATGGCTTTACATTTGAGCATTAATACCTCATGTGACCCAGAAGAGACTACTGTTTCTTTCAAAATGATTTTGAAAGCACTGAATTAAGGAGAGCTGATAATGATAAACTTCTTTTTACACTCTTACTTTGGTAATCCTTGACTTCTTTATCTCTTTCTAAAGTGGTACCCATGTGCTTGATTCATTGTAACTGTGCCATTTATTACTCAGCCTCAGGTCCCATGGCAATAGTCATGAATTTCCTCATTGCACAGGGTGATATCCTTGGAGAATCAAACCTACCTAGAAGGAACAATAAGGTGACTAGTATTTTTTTCATGAGTGCTCAATGGGATTATATCCTTGCTTTGAATTTCTCTCTGATAAGACTTCTTGTCTTTGGGGAAAATCTGTTCTACAATTGGTTAAATCTATATCTGCAGGGAATAGAAATATTTTGTCACCCATGATTATTTTGAAGATATTTACCTGTCCCAAGAGCCAGTGAGAGAAACGTAGGAATCTTTTAATGCTGCCTCAGTCACCAGTATCTGCCTTGAAGAACTGCTTCCTGACATGACCATCCTAGAGCCTGCCTCCTCTGCCAGCCTGGCCATGTGCAGGCTGCCAAACGCTTCACCTACTGCCCACTCACTGCTAGCCGTATTATTCTAATATTCAGATCTGATCCGGTGAAATATTATTACTTTCTCTGTGTACCTGTTTTTGCAATCTGCTAGGGTCATGGTTGGGATTCCCAGGTGGCTCCATGATAAAGAATCTGCCTACCAGGGCAGGAGGTGCAGGAGACGTGGATTCAACCCCTGGGTCGGGAAGACCCCT
Source organism: Aepyceros melampus (assembly GCA_006408695.1). Taxonomy (NCBI): domain Eukaryota; kingdom Metazoa; phylum Chordata; class Mammalia; order Artiodactyla; family Bovidae; genus Aepyceros; species Aepyceros melampus. Next base: position 78,489 of record SJXQ01012978.1, on the reverse strand, counting down.
GAAGTAGGAAATGGCAACCTGCTTTAGTGTTCTTGCCAGCAAAATTCCATGGACAGAGGAGTCTGGTGGGCTACAGTCCATGAGGTCTCAAAGAGGTACAATTGAATGAGCACACACACAGGGACACTGTATACTTATCTGCTTACATGATTTTCTGGGAATTTATTCTCCCACTCAAACCTGATAGCAGATTTGAAAACTGGTTCTTTACAAGAAACCACTTAATTTGGAGAGGATGTGTTGAAACCGTCTTAACCTTTTTGTCCCCTTGTGACTTAGCTGTGTCTAGGAACTCACAGTGGAAACTAAAAGGAGACCATAGTTGGACTTCCTAAGTGGTTAAAACTGTTGAGTCTGGTACCTCCCAATGACTAGTTGAACTGAACTCACAGTTGTACTCAGTTGACTGCAACAGGTGAACTGGTGTTTTGCATACAGGTGTTTGCCTAGTTTTAATTATCCTCATGTTTTCCCTGCCTTCTTATCCTTGGTCCTGTATTACAGCTGGTCTTTCCACCCACAGTGTATTTGCAGGCACCAAGATGGCTCTGTCTAGAAGGTCGGTTCCCAGTAAGAGCTCATGGCCTTCTTTCATTTATAGCATGCCTACTGCTTCCTCTTAATCTCTCTGAAACTGTGATTTCTGATGTTGTTATGTGGTGCTTGCTGTTTCTTTTGGGCTGTGTGTTTTTGACCTTTTGAGTTCTTCTCTTGCTAAGAACTGTTTTCTGTCATAAGCTCTTTGCCAAGCATACTCTCTGTTTTATGCAGTCCTCCAAATTCTGGTTGAATGATGCTCAGAATATCCCATACCTCTGTGAAAGCCTCCTAGCTGGGCTGGGCTCAACCTAGGGAGGAGAGAGTTTTGAAATTTTATTTGGAATCTAAGTCCTTAGTCCTTCAGCTATTGCAGCCCAGGGGCAGTGGATGAGGCCACCATCCACTGTGGTAATGGAGGCCACGTGCTATCTGGTGGTGCTTATGGTGGAGACGAGGTTGGAGCCACTCAGATTTCATTGCACACACACTGGGATGAAACCTCTTCCTCACCCTTATAATGCTATTGATCTTGAAGCTAAGGAAGTCCAATTGGAACTCTAACAAACTACCAGGCATCTGTCTACAAGTTCATTTTCACGTGCAAATTCAGGGTTTTGGGTCCTGTGAACACTCCATTGTTTTCCGGGTTGCAAAAGACATTTTTTCCAATTGAAGTTTCTGTTTATCAAAATAATTGCAGATTTACATGCTATTGTAGGAAATAGTGATCCCTCTGTTTGTTGGGGATGGGGAACTGAGCAAAATACATGATTCCCCTCCAGTAGCCTGGGAGTATCTCTTTAAGGTGTTGTATGAAGCTCTAACCTGTCTTATGATTGACGTGGTTGCTAGGCTCGAATGGAATTGAAGTGAGCAATGCTCTTATCTAGCTGAAGAGGTAAAAGGTTGGCTTCCCTTTTGTGATCATTTATGTTCTTTTGTTTGATTGCTCTGCTTAACATCTTTAATTCTTCATTTTAGGATAGGGCCATCTGCTGTCATCCTGTATTCTTTTTGGCTTGAAGGATTTTTATAGGCCCCTTTGTGACTGGGTTATAAACAATCACCTGTTTGCCATATGGAGATGTCTGTAGCTCATCTTTGACTTATGGGTGCCAGGCATCAGGGAGGACACATTTGACTTTAAGTGATAACCGCGGTGCTGAGATAGCAAGCCCTTGGGTCCATCTGGAAGCATTTAAATTGCTAATTGGCAGAGGCTGTGAGTCACATGATAAAGAACCCAGAAGAAGTTGCAAATATGAGCAGACCCTCATTTAGAAACATCGAATATTCCTCCTCTGACTTTTTTGTGAGGTTCTTTAAATTACAGGGTAATGGGAGAAGTGAGAAGAAGCTAAATTGGGAGTGGGTTGCAAAAGACATTTTTTTCAGTTGAAGTTTCTGTTCCTTGAAATAATTGCAGATTTACATGCCATTATAGGAAATAGTGATCCCTTGTATGCTTTTCTTTGTATTCCTCAGTGATAACATTTTGAAAATTATAGTATAAAATCACAGCCAAGGTAGTCAAATTTGTTTAATCCACTGATGTGTAGATTTCCCCAGTTTCACTTGTTATTTGTATGTGTTCTGTTCTCTTTGTCTCTGAGTATTAAATTCTATGCAGTTTTGTCACTTGTGCAGACTTGTATCTCCACCACCACAGTCAAGATATTGAACAACTGCAACACTGCCCCTACTTCCCTTGCTCTTCTATGGCCTGACTGTCTCCTGTTCCCCTTCTCAACCTCCTCTAGTCTCGAACCTTTGGCAGCTACTAATCTGTGTTTCAAGGTTTCCCAGATGGCTCAGTAGGTAAAGAATCCACTTGCAATGTAGGAGGTGTGGAAGACTTGGGTTCGATCCCTAGATTGGGAACATCCTTTGGAGGAGGGCATTGCAACCCACTCCAGTATTCTTGCCTGGAGAATCCTGTGGACAGAGGAGCCTGGTGGGCTACAGCCCATAGGGTAACCAGGAGTTGGACACGACTGAAGTGACTCAGCATGTACACGATCTTTCATTTCTAAAATTTTGTTCGTTCAAAACTCTCATACAAATGGAATCATACACAATTCTTTGTGTAGCCTTTCAAAATTGGCCGTGTGTGTGTGTGTGTGTGTGCGTGCATGCTAATTCTCTGGAGATTCATCCAAGTTTCTGTGTGTATCAGTAGTTCATTGCTTTTTATTGCTAACTAATATTCCACGGTATATATATAAGCTATAGCTTATTTGAACTTTCATTCTCTGAAAGGACATTTGAGCTGACTCCTGTTTAGGGATATTACAAATGAGGCTGCTAGAAACATTCATGTAGCAGGCTTCTTGTATGGATTTAACTTTTCATTTCCCTAGGACAAATGCTCAGGGGTCATAAGGTAGTTGAATATTTAGTTTTTAAGACACTGCCACACTTCTTCTCCCCTCCCCCAAATGGTTTATCATTTTCCATTCCTGCTGCTTCACTGCTGGCATTTAGGTGTTGTCATTTTTTAAAAATTTTATTGTAGCCATTCTACAGATGTGTGATGTCACCCCATTGGGGTTTCAGCTTGTATTTATAACAGTTGATAATGTTGAACAACTTCTCATGTGCTTATCTGCCATCTGCATATCTTTTTCACCGAAATGTCACTTCATTTTCTTTGTGTCCTGCACATTGTCTAACTGTATTGTTTTCTGTTGACTTTTGAGAAGTCTTTATTTTGGATACTTAACTTTCATCACGTATGTCGTCTGCAAATATTTTCTTTCTGTAGCTTGTCACTTCATGTTCAATGTATGGGCTTTTACAGAATAAAAAAAAATTGTTTCATTTTGATGAGGCTCAGTTGATCAATTTGTCCTTTTATAGATCGTAATCTTAATGTCAAGTCTGCATAGCCCTATTTCTCTAAGATTCCTCTGATTTACTCTTTTGTTTTCTGGTTTGTTTCATAGTTTTATGTTGACTTGCTAAATCTATGGTCTATTTTGAGTTCATTTTTATATAAGATTTAGGTTAAAATTGATCTTTAAGATTTCTTTTGCCAATGGATATCCAGGCACTCTAGCACTATTTGCTGAAAAAGGTGATTCAGTGTAAAAAGGCTAAATTATATCAGTGTCAGGAAAATGTTATCCTTCAGATCTGGGCTTGAGAAGCTACTGTGTTACCCTGTAGTGCACATGTTCACTGTGAGGGTTTTAAAGACCTGTAAGATCTGATAAAGGAAGATTTTGATTTACTCTGTACTTCATGGAGGGCATTACTTGTGTTTCCAAGTGACTTGAAACCTGGCCAGGGGTGGCCTGGTGACCATAAGAACATTCCTCTTTCATCAGAAGATTGATTAGAATAAGATGTATGTCTCATTCTAATTCAAGAAGACCAGAAAGACCTTGAGTCCATGGCATGGTCAATAGCACAGGAAAGTACATCTCTAGCTTCAGGGCCTGTGGGCCTGGCCACCCTCCAAGGGACAGGTCTCTGCAGCCTCCATGTCTCAGAGGGGATGGAATGGCATTGTCTACTTGACCAGCCAATAGAATGGAACATTTCTCCAACATCCTGCTTATTCTCTAGTGTCTCCAGGATGTTGGCAAACTAACTTGTCCTAGTTTAAATTTTCCTGGCTCCTCTGTTACCTCCAATTCAAAGGTCTTTCCTTCCACTCAGCTGTCACAATAAAGGTTGTCAGGAGTGTGTTTTTCAACTGTGATGCTACAAAAAGTTTCTGTAGCAGTCAAAACACACACTACTACTGGCCCCAAATCAAGGAATCCCTTTTCTTGGAAAGGTCTTCATTTCCATGCCCTTTGGACAGCTGCTGTTCAGCGACAAGTGGCAGGGGAGCAGTGAGCCATTGGGGAAATGATACTAAGTACAGCTCGTAGGGTAGGAATTGCGTCTAGTCCTCATTGTCCAGGGACCTTAGGTGGAGCCTTTGACCTCCTTGCACTCCTACCTGCTTTGCTATGCCATTGGGAGGCTCACATTAGACAGTAAGGGTGAGTTGTTGACCCCCTCACAGTTTTCCAGATTGAGAATGGCCCTGAAGTGTGCAGCAGAGGGATCTCCTGACTTCTCAAGCCCTAACTGCTGGCTGCCTCCTCCCCACCCTCTCACTGCCCACTGGACTAATTTAAAAAAGAAGAATCTAGTTTTGAGAGGATATAGGTCAAGAACTGAACACAGTGCATGCTAGCTAAATGTTCAATAAATCCTAGCTGTCATAAATGTTCTGTCATATTTCTTTGTACATTAGTGATAGTGAAGTCGCTCAGTCGTGTCCGATTCTTTGTGACCCCATGGACTGTAGCCTACCAGGCTCCTCCCTCCATGGGATTCTCCAGGCAAGAGTACTGGAGTGGGTTGTACTACCCTTTAAATCGGTGGTCCCCAACCTTTTAGGCACCGGGGACCTTTCGTGGAAGACAATCTTTGCATGGACTGGAGTGGGGGAGTGGTTTTGGGATGATTCAAGAGCATTATGTTTATTGGGCACTTTATTTCTATTATTATATCAGCTCCACCTCATGTCATTAGGCCTTAGATCCCAGAGACTGGCTTAACTGCATATTTTATTTTTATATTTTTGACAGCAGTTAGCCTACCCTAAGTCATGGTTCACTTTCTCATTTTCTATGTGAACATGTTGAGGGACTCTAGACATGTAACATATTGGACTTGGCTCTTATTTTTCCCTTATGATGTGTAAAAATCAAATTACACAGAGCAGTAGTGTCTCTGGTTGAAACAAATCAATCAGAATAACTTTTTATAATCTAGTCTTTCAGGACTACATTTTTCTAGAGTTGACTTTATTAAGTAAAATGAGTGTAACCCACAGAACTTCAGTTTAGTCGCTCAGTCGTGTCCGACTCTTTACAACCCCATGAACCACAGCACACCAGGCCTTCCTGTCCATCACCAACTCCAGGAGTTCACCCAAACTCATGTCCATGGAGTCAGTGATGCCATCCAACCATCTCATCCTCTGTCGTCCCCTTCTCCTCCTGCCCCCAATCCCTCCCAGCCTGAGGGTCTTTTCAAATCAGTCAGCTCTTTACATGAGGTGGCCAAAGTACTGGGGTTTCAGCTTTAGCATCATTCCTTCCAAAGAAATCCCAGGGTTGATCTTCAGAATGGACTGGTTGGATCTCCTTGCAGTCCAAGGGACTCTCAAGAGTCTTCTCCAACACCACAGTTCAAAAGCATCAATTCAGCCACCAATTTTCGAGTTATATTTGATAGAAGACATTTTCTCTCCAGAAGGAGTTTATCTGATCAAATTTTCTAAATGAGGCCCACATTTGGTGCAGTCCCAAAAACTGTAAACTCCTCTGTCTTTACTTTTTATTCTCCCCTGGGTTTGTCAGGCATAGTGCCACTGCTGGCCTTTTAGACACATTAGAAATCTTAATTTGGACAAACAAACAAGAACCTGGGGCTGGGAAATGCTAAGCATCACATGGGCATTTGAGTGCTGCTGTCGCTTGGTCCTTTGAAGCCAAAGAGATCCAGGCTTAACTCCAGCTTAAACTTCAAAAGGTCAGTGAAAACTGACCTAAAGACTCAGCTTCCTCAGCTAAAAGCAGAACGATAATAGTATCCACCTTCCATATAGGATGCATGGCATAATGTGTACAGGTTGCAGAGATGTTTAAAATGCATCCAGTGAAAGTTCCATTTATAAGCATTCTTTGTTAATAACTGCACCAAAAGCAATTTAAATTTCTACCTCTTTATTAAAATGAAATGATTTTGCTGTAGTATGTACAGTTATATAACCAGCCATAAAACAACGTATCTACTAGGAGACTCCTGTCTGACTTGGGACCAGTGGTATATATAGTTTTGTGTGTTTGCCTGTGTGTATTTGTGTGTGTGTAAGAGACAATGGAAATGCACATGGAAGCTGATGGAACAAAGTCTCTGAGATATTGAAAGAAAAACAACTTTCATCCCAGAATGCTAAAGCCAAGTGAATTTTTACTTTTTAAAAAAGCTTCCTTTGTAACTCTCCTGATTTCTTTGTGCAGATGTGAAGACCTTTTGCCTGATATCATATTCCTACTGCCTGAGGAATTTAACATTTCTGTAGTCCACATCTTCTGATCATGAATTTTCTCAGTGTTATGTTTGTCTGAAAGTCTCTAGTTTGGTTTAATTATTGCCTGGTGTAGTTACATCAAACCTTCTACCCTCTGCAGTGGGAGGAGGCCCATCACTACACCGGAGTGAAATTGCCTCAAGGCACACTGCTATAAATTTTACATAAATCTCTTGTTTCTTTTCCCCTAGAATGTCAGTCCCGTTAGAGCAGGAATGCTCTCAGAACTTAGTGTGGGAACCTCATCTCAGCCACCCTTTCCTCTGCAGCTGCCCTCTTGGCTGCTGCCTCCTTGGTTGCAGCTGCAGCCTGGCCCTCCTTTGTCCTCTCCGGTGTTCCTCCAGAGCCTCCATTGTCTGTCGCCACCACCCATCTCTGTCATACCCTTTTGTGTAGAAGGGTGATGCAACAAGGTTCTACTCTCATAACTGCCCTGGTGACGGTGAAGCAGCCAGCTGCCTGTGGGAGTGAAGATGGAGAAGCAGGAAGTGGGGGTGGGACAGGACAGATGCCCAGGGCGGGACCACATCAGGGATGGGCAGGATGAGGAAGCTCAGCAAGCTGTGGCTACCTGGGACTCCTGGAGACAGAAGATGCCATTGGGAAAGAGGAAATGGAGCTGAGGAAGATGGTGATGGTGATATCACAACCTGGGATGGAGAGATGGACGTGGGGACAGGGAAGGTGGGGTGGGGACAGGTGTGGGTGTATGAATTTAAGAGAATTCATGACAGGCTGGTTTTGGAAAAAAAAAAAAGCAACTTAAAAAATATTAAAGGAGCTGTTTACCAGGCAAGGGAAAGAGCCTCTAGGCTAAGGAGAATGTAAAGAGCATATTAGAAATACTGAGTTATAGTCTTGGACTTGCCGATAAAGAGGTCTACACATTTATGACCAATTACAGGCTGTGTAACCTCTAAAATCTCATCAAATCATTGAAAGGTGGAAAAAACATAACTTCTGTGATGGTTTATTTTATGTAGCCACTTGACTGGGCCATGGAATACTCAGATATCTGGCTAAACAATTTTTCTGGGCATCTACGAGGGTGCTTCTGGGAGAGATGAGCATTGAACCGGTGAACTGACTAAAACAGAAGACCCTCTCCAGTGTGACTGGGCATCACTTCACCTGCTGAGCGCCCACCTGGGAGAGAAAGGTGGAAGAAAGGTGAATTCTCCCCACTTGCCCTGACTGGGACTCACTCTGTCAGCGCTCCTGGTTCTCAGGCTTCAGGCTTGGACTGGACTTGAGCCATGGGCCTGCCAGCTCTCTGCCCTTGAACTTCACCATCACCTTTCCTGAGTCTCCAGCTAGTGGAGGGCAGGTTGTGTGGCTTCTCAGCTTCCATTATCCCATAGGCCAATTCCTTAGATGTGTAGGCTGTTTATTTCCTAGAGAACCCTGACTGATCTATCTCCCTTATATGACAGCTGATGCATCCAGTGCCCTTCTTCTGGACTTAGAGCAGATGGTTCAGTGGTAAAGAATCTGCGTGCAAATTGCAGGAGATGTGAGAGATGTGGCCAATTCTGGGTTGGGAAGATCACCTGGAGAAGAAAATGGCAACCCACTCCAGCGTTCTTGCCTAGAAAATTCCATGGGTAGAGGAGCCTGGCAGGCAATCTACTAGGTTCTCATCTCACCTCAGCTCCATTTCCTCCTTCCAGGTGGCATTTTCTGCCTCCAGGGAGTCAGAGGTATCCATAGCTTGTCCAAGAGGTTGTAAAAAGTTGGATATGACTGAGCATGCATGCACATACTTAGAGCATGCAAACCACACAGTGAGTGCTACTATTATTAGACTCATAAAGTTGGAAATCAAAATAGAATTCCCCTGCCTTCCTAATTTAAATAAAGAGGCCTGCATATTCGTGACCTCCATGGGCCTTTTGGGGGTGTATCTGCTCTTTGTGAAGTCCAGAATTTAATTCCCTAGATTTTGAGTAGAAGTTCTCATTTGCATGCCAGCCAGACATAGATAAATGCATGTATAGAAAAGGCTTGAATAGTTTTCAATATATTCTAATTATTCATCTTGGTGATTTTGTTTCATGGAAAATTCCTCGAAGAATTGAGCATCATCATCATTTGTCTAAATCAAGTAAACTCAGAATGTTGGTAGGCTATTTGTCTGTGCAAATAGAACTACTCTACTGTTACAGAAATAACAGAATAACTTAGTCCATATTAAGCCGCCTTCCTGTGTCAGATTTCTTTTCCCCCTCTTGTTCAGCTTTTACGCTTTACCAAACTTGAATTTCTAAAGCACACATCCAAGTGTGTCTCATCTCCAACCCTAACCCCCCAGGGGCTCCTCACTGTCAGATGGCTTGGCTGACATGCCCGCCACACCTTTCCAGCCTCAACTCTTACATCACCCCTCAGAGACCTTATGTTCTAGAGAAACTGAGACATACTTTATACCATGTCCCATACTTCCCCAGTGGGAGTGTTTAAATTCTACCCATGCTTGAAGGCTTAGATAAAATGACTTCTGCCTTGAAGCTTTAATTCCCTTTCACAAGATCCAGGTTATCACAGCACTTTTGTTCACCTGTCTTGTAGCAGATTGTGCCTGCCTGTTTGCATAACTGTTGTTTCCCTTCCTTCCTTCTTCACCGTGTACACCTACTATGTGTCACATGCCGTGCCTACATGCCGAGCAGGTGGCCAGAAATAAAACAGGAAAGATCTATGTTCTTGTGGATGTGGGTAAAGACAGCCAGCCCCTAATCAACCAAAAAGCAAATGTATAATTACAAAAGGAGTTGAGTACTGCCAAGAAAAGCACAGAGCACCATAAGCTGGCACAACAGGGATGCATCTGGGATTTAAAGTAGGGAAAGAGATTTTGGTCAGGGAGGTGGTACAGACCTGGTCTAGCATACATGAAGGTACTAACAAAAGACACGAGTAGATGTTATGCATTCAGGTGTCCTGATCCCCAGCCTACAGCTAAACAGTTATGCTCTCCTGGAGAACATACTAAAACACTCACATTTTCTTTGGTGCTCATCCATCTACCTAAAGAACAGAACACCTTGATTAGCCCCCCTGTTGAGCTAATTATTCCTTTACCCAAAATTTACTGTCTTTAAACTGTCTGTGGGTTTCCCTTCTCCCCTTCTTCTCGTATGAATCCTGATACTGTTTTTGCTAACTGCGAGTAACAATGATTGCTAAGTTATTTTTGGTTTCTTCTGTGTATAAGTAAATGCCATGCTAATAAATATCTACCTACCACTTATTTTTTGGCAGAACTTACCATTTACTGAGCTTTGTTTATGTACCAGATGTCATGCTAAGAGTTTTGAATATATACCTTATCTAATTTTTACAACAAATATCTAAGATCAATTATCATTCTTTTATCCTCTAAATGGAAGCTAAAACAGAAAGATAAATCAAGAGAGGCTCAATATTTCAATGTTCTATTTGACTCCAAAACCTGGGCTTTTAACTATGATGCCATACCATTCCCAGTGGTACAAGTTTCTTTAAGGGAAGGAAAATACTTCATCCATAGTGAGTCCTGACATGCGAAATGAAAAATCAGATGGGATAAACATGCTTTTACAATGATATTTTAGAAATACAGGGGCTTATGCTGATTCTCTGAAAACCTGACTCTCAATTTTAAGGTCCCTGCTGCTGCTGCTGCTAAGTCGCTTCAGTTGTGTCCGACTCTGTGTGACCCCATAGGTGGCAGCCCTCCAGGCTCCCCCATCCCTGGGATTCTCCAGGCAAGAACACTGGAGTAGGTTGCCATTTCCTTCTCCAATGCAGGACAGTGAAAAGTGAAAGTGAAGTCGCTCAGTCGTGTCCGACCCTCAGCGACACCACGGACTGCAGCCTACCAGGCTCCTCCATCCGTGGGATTTTCCAGACAAGAGCACTGGAGTGGATTGCCATTGCCAAATCAGTCCAAATGCAGATACCAGGTTCCCATGATAACAAATAGGTCCAGTTCACAAGCAGTAGCTCCAGATTTTTTCAAGAGAACTGTTAGATGACATTGTCAATGTATATATTTTTTCTTATTTTCTCTGAACATACTTTACCAAGTAGATTTTAGTCTGTTTTTCCATCTACCCAAATATCTGCCTTCTCTCCTTTTCTTCCTTCTTGGTTTCATTGCTGTTGTATTTCCTTCCTTTTTCTGTTTCTTTTCTTTTCCCCCTCCTTCTTTCATTCCTTCTCTTCTCTGTCCGTCCATCTTCTTTTCTCATATAATACATGAGTCAAGGAGTGACAAAATAGTTGACATTTCCAGAAATTCTAAGGATCCTTGCCTCCCATGAAAATGGTTCTCAATCATTAGCATTCCTATAGCTGGGTTCAGGAACTGGCATATGAGTTATCTTAGTTGAATAATTTGTGCACCTCTTATTGAGGGTGATTTGTACCTTTATTTAGAAAGGAGTTTTGTTTTCTAAAAGATGATCAGAGGTACTACTTGCTTCCCACTGGAAAGAATTTCTAAAGCCTTCTGAAAGCATTCTACCATGAATGAAAAATGAGGCTAGGTGATAAATATGTAGACCTTGAAACCTTAAACACTGAGGTGCTCATCTGAGCCCAAACTTTTGCAGCAGATAAACCTGATGAACTTCCAAGGTTTGACATTTCCTGTTATCAGTCAAGCCAGAATCCTCTTAAGGAAGAGCCACTTTGCTGTCTTGTTGGTGCTGTGCTTCAAAAAATAAAAATGGTGCAGACTGAAAGTCTTAAATCTTAAAAATTTTGTAACATGTGCTTGTGGGTATGTATTCAGATATACATGTGCAGAATGAAACTTAGATGTGACTGCATCAGAAGCAGTCTAATGATTTGGCATCCTTAAATCAATACTCTTTAAATAGTCATCCAACATATAGTTAGTAATATAGGAGAACATATTGATAAAAACTATGCCACTCTTTACATTTAGAATAAGAAATTTATTAAAATACCTGGATAAAATATTTTAAAGCTTTTTGTAACCATTTCCTTCCATGGTTTTTAGCCATTCATAATTTAATAGTGTTTCTTAGTTCATAGTTTACTAAGGAGAGAAGTAACTTACATGAATGTGATTACAGGTTTGCTACAAATATTAAGTTTAAAAGTATTTTTTCTTTCCTGCTTGATGTTAGCTAAACATTTCCAATTTTACTCTGGTTTTAGTTGTTTATCTAGTTTTCCACTGGAGCTTTATTGTATGTATTAATTTTTTTTCCTTTTTGTTGGAGGGGTGGTTGTTTTGCTTTTAGTTTTAATTAACATTAGTTGCTCAGTCATGTCCAACTCTTTGCAACCTCATGGACTGTAGCCTACCAGGCTCCTCTGTCCATGGAATTCTCCAGGCAAGAATATTGGAGTGGGTTGCCATTCCCTTCTGGAGGGAATCTCCCTGACCCAGGGACTGAACCTGGGTCTCCTGCATTGCAGGTAGATTTTTTATCATCTGAGTTAGGAAGGGAAGTTTTTCTTTTAATTGTAGTTAATTTACAATGTCATGTTTGTGCTATACAGCAAAGTGATTCTGTTATACATACACACAGAAACATTCTTTTTAAAAATATTCTTTTCTATTACGATGTATCACAGGATATTGAGTATAGTTCCCTGTTCTATAAATAGGACCTTGTTTATTCATCTTATATATAATCATTTGCATCTGCTAATCTCAAACTTCCAACCCTCCCCTCACCCATCTACCCTTCCCCTTGGCAACCATAAGTCTGTTCTCTGTGAGTTTCTATTTCTGTTTCATAGATAAGTTCATTTGTGTCATATTTTAGATTCTACATATAAAAGTGTATATAGTGTTTCTTTCTGACTTACTTCACTCAGTATGATAATCTCTTGTTGCATCCATGTTGCAGACAATGGCATTATTCCATTCTTTTATAATGGCTGAGTAGTATTCCATTGGAGAAGGCAATGGCAACCCACTCCAGTGTTCTTGCCTGGAGAATCCCGGGGATGGGGGAGCCTGGTGGGCTGCCGTCTCTGGGGTCGCACAGAGTCGGACACGACTGAAGTGACTTAGCAGCAGCAGCAGTATTCTGTTGTGCACATGTACCGTATCTTTATCCATTCATCTGTCAATGGACATTTAGGTGGTTTCCATTAGCTTGGATATTGTAAATAGTACTGCTGTGAATATAAGGGGAATGCTCTTAATTTTGAAAACTTAGATAAATAACATTTCTAATGTACTACATCATACTTTTTTCTGTTTCAGATTTTGCTTCAGTTTTTCCTTGACCTTCAACTGACTGCTCTCAGTGCTTATAGCTTGGATCAAGGTGCATGGAATAGAAGATTTTTGCACTCATAAGTTATCGCCAACAGTGAATATCTTCCAATCTGTGAGTTTTCCCACTACTTTGAATTAATTTGAACTGGTTTAACAGAGAAAAGTTTTCACACTTTTCTTCTTTCACATGGCAAAGAGGTTTTCATGTCTATAGACTTACAGAAAGTTGAATCTGTCAGGATCCTCAGAGATTGTATAACTTTTTAGTTTTGCTGGAAAAAAGGTTCCCTGCTCTATATGCAAGAGAATGATGGTTCTGCCATGGTCCTTTTGTATTTCTCCCAGTTTTCAAGCTTCAGTGGCAGCCAGGGGTCCCCTGTTCTACATGCAAGAGATGATGGTTCTGCTGTGGTCCTTTTGTGTTTCTCCCAGTTTTCAAACTTTAGTGGCAGCCAGGGAGTTATTAAAGCTTAACAGCTTTCTGACTGACTCTCTTCTTTAATTCTGATGGAGCACCACCTTGCATCTGGGAGCCATTTGTGGGATGAAATGTAAATGGAGCTAGCCAAGAATTAGTTAAATACAGTGTAAATACTATGGAGAAGTAGAGTGTATAGAGAAGACGGATTTGTCCTTGTCAGGGGGCCTGGGGAAAACCTCCAAGAAGGCACAATTAAACTGAAACCGTCAAGATGTTTAGGAATTGTCCAATCAAGAGAGACAATTGCACTAAGAGCTCTATCATGAGAAACATCCAGTTGTTCTTAGAATGTAAGATTTTTGAGACCCTGGACTCTGAGGCTGACTGCTTTAGTGAAATTCTCTCCTTTAATAATTTGTCTGTTTCTGTGGGCAAGTCACTGAGATTCTCTGTTCCTCACCAGTCTTTTCTGTAAAATTAGTATAATAATACTTTTGGGGTATTATATTGTTATCATACTGTTATGACCACTCCATATGAGGCTTGAGTTAAATAATACATTAAAGCACCTTTGTATAATGCCTAACAGTCAGAATATAACAACTGCTGGCTGTTATTAACCCAGAACTTTGCAAAACATGTTTACAGAAATCTTATCATTTGATTCAATGCCTCCATCTGTACTCAGTCCTCAGGACATAGTACCTCTGCTAATGGTACTATCATTCTTTTTGGAGAAAACAAGTAAGCACCATGGTCCCCTAGTAGGGGCCAGGAGTGTCTCAGAGAGAGAAAAGAGATAGACCCTGGGTCTTAGGGTCCCAAAGAATGTGCAGGAATCATCCTATCTAGACTGGAAGTGCATCAGTACTTAAAATGCAAGTAGTTTCTCAAGAAGAAAGGAAATACATTTAAGGGACTAGGTTACATTAAGGATTTTGACAACATGACATTTATGGTTTAAGTGCCCCTCAGGAATCACGGCCTCAAACTGTTAGTAATGATGTAAAATGGGTGAGCAAACAATTCAAGTGTTACTCTAAGATAATCTTAGCGGGAGCACGATGCTGTAAATAGTCCTCTCCACATCTCCGTTTTGTGAAGTAGCTGTTCATTGTTGTCCATTTATTCCTTTACAGCTCTAAGTCTTTGACTAAATCTCTTAGTATCTTCTAACAATTTTTGAAAGATTTTCTCAGGAAATCCAACATAAGATGGTGTGGGCTATTATACTAACCATAAAGGATGTGATTTCTTTTGTAAAGAGCATCTTTTTTGATTGCACACATTTAACCTCTTTATGTCTGGTATTGTGGCTCAGGTGAGGAAAAGTATGGTGGCATTCATTGTGACAATTCTGCAGCATGGGGCGCTGGTAGATGCTTTTATTGTTGATAAAGTACATTATCCATTTGATTATATTTGATTCTCTACACAGCCTTTCCCAGTTTTTACTTAGTGAAACTGAGACCTTAAGCAAGTTCAGGTAGTGAGAGTCGGGACTTGAACCCAATTGTTTGGTCTCTAAACCGAGTGCTTTTGTCCCTGAACTGATTTTTGCCTTGTTTTCAAAGCTTGCACGTGAATACAAGAGCAAGCATTTTAGAGTTTGTAAGAGTAGTAGACTGCAGAAGACCATTGTTCACAAGCGTATCATGGAGGACCCCACTCAACGTAGCTTCAGTTCCAAGCAAGTATTAAGACTTCAGAGAGAGGCAATGTTGCAGTAGCCACTGTGTGACCTACTGATCCACTGGGAGGCAGCTGTTGGGGGTACAGAGGTAGATTTAGCTACACGGCTCTGTTATACTTTTCATCCTGGGGAATTCCTCAGAGGAGAAAGGCCCATGTCCTCTGAAGGTCTTTGGGAGCTTCCAACCCTTTTGCAGCAGACAGTTTCCAACCATTTTCTGCTTAAGGCAGCCACTGACAAGTTGCTAATGATTCCCTTAGGGTCCTTCACTTCACTTTAAGGATTATTTCACTAGAATTTGAATCAGGGCATTTTTTTTTTTTTTTAAAGAGAATTCAGCTTGCTTTTTACCACCTTCCTATGGGATTAAGTTAAGGAAACTAAAGTCATTATCTGCTTGTGGCTTTGCTGAATCAATGAATTTTACTCACTATAAACCCACATGAAGTGGTTCTTTTTCATGAAAAGATGGCATAGGCAGTTTCGAGCCTTGAGTTCTGAAGAATGCACAGAAAGCTCTCTCCCGCTGGTAAATTAGAGCTGGCATCAAGGCATGGTGCAGAGCAGTGGTGGGGCTTCTCCTTTTTCAATGCTTTGAGAGGCAAAGGTACCAAATCTCTTTAAAGTAAAATGATAAAAAGAGGGGCAAGGTTAGGAAGGGATAAATAACACTTGGAAATCACAGCAATGGTATGTTTTTCTTTGAATGTTGTTCTAAATTGTACCTTCTTTCCAGTTGCTTAAGATACCTTGTGTTCAAAAGGAATACAGCTTCAATAATCTTGCTTTTGGAGAGGGGCAAATATATGGGCTGCACACTTGGTTTAGGCTGAGCAGTTATAACTAGGAAAACCTATCGTATTTTCTTAAATCTAAGACTTTATTGATTCTTAGATGCACAATATTATGTTAATAGATCACTGAGAGAATAAAATGCTAGCCTTCTGTAGCTTTGACTTGTGTCTTGTCTTTTTGATAGTTTTGGGAATTTCTCCTGCTTTTATTTTATTGCTTGGCACTTGGGAGTCACAGCCTTTTGCCCGTGTACCAATAACACCGTTTAATCTACATCTTGGTTTTATCTCCATCCAAAGAATATGTTTGTTGTCTAGTAAGACGTTGACTAAAAAGATACACAACATGAGAGTTGCTAGTTAAGTTTTATTGGGGGCAAAATGAGGACTGCAAGTGGGGAGACAGCACCTCAGGTAGCTTTGAGGGACTGCTCCGAAGAGGCAGTAGGGGAAGGTCGAGATATAAGATTTTCGGGAAGACGGAGTTTAATGCAGTCAAGCACTTACTTTATAAAAGGTTTTCCACTAGTCATGAGGAGCTGATGTCACCATGAGGGATTTGGTTTTCTAGATATGAACAGATGCAAATATAGGGGTCATGAAATCAGTTCTTGAAAATATCTATCTATCTGAAGATCTATCCATAATTCAAACCTATTCAGTTTCCTTGGAGCACACAGTGCCTCACTCTCCACCCTGAATTCCCATCAGGGCATACTGGAAGTCAGCAGCTGCAGCACAGGATTCAGTTTCCTCAGAGGCAGACGATAGATGGTCTTGTTGCTCAGTCACTGGAAAATGCTCTCTGCAAGTGCCAGTTTGTAGGTGACATAAGAAAATGGGGAGTTTCAATCGTTACTCAGGTGGTAAAGAATCTGCCTGCAGTGCAGGAGACCCAGATTCAATTCCTGGGTTAGGAACATCCCCTGGAGAAGGTAATGGCTACCAACTTCAGGATTCTGGCCTGGAGAATTCCATGAACAGAAGAGCCTGGTGGGCTACAGTCTAGGGATCACAGAGTCAGACTCGACTGAGTAAGTAGCATTTTCACTTTAACAAGAAATATTTGCTTCCCAGATAATACTAAATTTCCATGCTATGTCTCATTTCAACAAAATGATTCTGTTTCAACAGTAAACAACTTATTATCTGTTCAGTCGCTCAGTCGTGTCCGACTCTTTGCGACCCCATGAAACGCAGCACGCCAGGCTTCCCTGTCCTTCACCAACTCCCGGAGTTCACTCAGACTCATGTCCATCGAGTCTGTGATGCCATCCAGCCATCTCATCCCTGGTCGTCCCCTTCTCCTCCTGCCCCCAATCCCTCCCAGCATCAGGGTCTTTTCCAATGAGTCAACTCTTCGCATGAGGTGGCCAAAGTACTGGAGCTTGTTTTAACATCATTCCTTCCAAAGAAATCCCAGGGTTGATCTCCTTCAGAATGGACTGGTTGGATCTCCTTGCAGTCCAAGGGACTCTCAAGAGTCTTCTCCAACACCACAGTTCAAAAGCATCAATTCTTCTGTGCTCAGCCTTCTTCACAGTCCAACTCTCACATCCATACATGACCACAGGAAAAACCATAGCCTTGACTAGACGGACCTTAGTTGGCAAAGTAATGTCTCTGCTTTTGAATATACTATCTAGGTTGGTAATAACTTTTCTTCCAAGGAGTAAGCGTCTTTTAGTTTCATGGCTGCAATCACCAACTGCAGTGATTTTGGAGCCCCCCAAAATAAAGTCTGACACTGTTTCTACTGTTTCCCCATCTATTTCCCATGAAGTGATGGGACCAGATTCCATGATCTTCGTTTTCTGAATGTTGAGCTTTAAGCCAACTTTTTCACTCTCCTCTTTCACTTTCAACAAGAGGCTTTTTAGCTCCTCCTCACTTTCTGCCATAAGGGTGGTGTCNAGATGCCATGATCTTCATTTTCTGAATGTTGAGCTTTCAGCCAACTTTTTCACTCTCCTCTTTCACTTTCAACAAGAGGCCTTTTAGTTCCTCTTCACTTTCTGCCATAGGAGTGGTGTCATCTGCATATCTGAGGTGATTGATATTTCTCCCAGCAATCTTGATTCCAGCTTGTGTTTCTTCCAGCCAGCGTTTCTCATGATGTACTCTGCATAGAAATTAAACAAGCAGGTGACAATATACAGCCTTGAAGTACTCCTTTTCCTATTTTGAACCAGTCTGTTGTTCCATGTCCAGTTCTAACTGTTGCTTCCTGACCTGCATACAGATTTCTCAAGAGGCAGGTTAGGTGGTCTGGTATTCCCATCTCTTTCAGAATTTTCCACAGTTTATTGTGATCCACACAGTCAAAGGCTTTGGCATAGTCAATAAAGCAGAAATAGATGTTTTTCTGCAACTCTCTTGCTTTTTCCATGATCCAGCAGATGTTGGCAATTTGATCTCTGGTTCCTCTGCCTTTTCTAAAACCAGCTTGAACATCAGGAATTTCACGGTTCACGTATTGCTGAAGTCTTTCTTGGAGAATTTTGTGCATTACTTTACTAACATGTGAGATGAGTGCAATTGTGCGGTAGTTTGTGCATTCTCTGCAATTGCCTTTCTTTGGAACTGGAATGAAAACTGACCTTTTCCAGTAGATCCACACAGTCAAAGGCTTTGGCATAGTCAATAAAGCAGAAATAGATGTTTTTCTGCAACTCTCTTGTTTTTTCCATGATCCAGCAGATGTTGGCAATTTGATCTCTGGTTCCTCTGCCTTTTCTAAAACCAGCTTGAACATCTGGAAATTCATGGTTCACGTATTGCTGAAGCCTAAACTTCTGCAAATGTTAATACTACATCAAGAAATAAGAAAAGACTAATTGCAAGTAGACTTCTTTTTTTTTTTCTTTCTTTTTTTTAAATTAATTTTTATTTTTTAGTTTGTTTTGCTTTACACTACTGTATTCGTTCTGCTATACATTGACATGAATCAGCCACGAGTGTACATGAACTCCCAATCCCAACCCCACCTCCCGCCTCCCGCCCCATACCATCTCTCTGGACTTCCCCGTGCCTCAGTCTCAAGCATCCTACATCCTGCATCGAACCTAGACTGGTGATTCATTTCACTTATGATATCATACATGTTGCACTGCCATTCTCCCAAATCATCCCTCCCTCTCCCTCTCCCACAGAGTCCAAAAGGCTGTTCTATACATCTGTGTCTCTTTTGCTGTCTCACGTACAGGTTTATCATTACCATCTTTCTAAATTCCATATATATGTGTAAGTATACTGTATTGGTATTTTTCTTTCTGGGTTACTTCACTGTATATAATTGGCTCCAGCTTCATCCACTTCATTAGAACTGATTCAAATGTATTCTTTTTAATGGCTGAGTAATACTCCATTGTGTATATGTACCACAGCTAAACACTCTCCGACATAAATCACAGCAGGATCCTCTATGATCCACCTGGCAGAATACTGGAAATAAAAGCAAAAATAAAAATAAACAAATGGGATCTAATTAAAATTAATTCTTAATTAGCTTAAATCTATTTTGCTTTTTCAAACAAGACATAAAAATATGGAACTCCTGATGCTGAAGTTAAAGCCCCAGTACTTTGGCCACCTGATGTAAAGAGCCTATTCACTGGAAAAGACCCTAATACTGGTAAAGATTGAAGGCAAAAGAAGAAGAAGGCAGCAGAAGATGAGATAGTTAGATAGCATCACCAACTCAATGGACATGAATCTGAGCAAACTCCAGGACAGGGGAGTAAAGAACAGGGGAGCCTGGTGTGCTGCAGTCCATGGGGTTGCAAAGAGTCCAATGTGACTTAGTGACTGAAAAACAACAACTCCTATAAACTATAACAAACTATATTACTCTCTAGATGAAATTCTAAACAGTTGAAGTAGACAATGACATTGCATGTCTCCTCTTTAAGAGATAGTTTAGAGCTAATGAAAAGAAAATACTGTCATTTTGAACTACAAGAAAGGAAATAGCTGAGAACAAAGAAATACAGAGACACAAAAACAGACATGGAAAACAGACCTATGCTGAGAGTATCTGAGAGTTGTTAAAAGCTTACTTGTTTTCAGAGAGATTAGCAGAAAAGTACAAAACGTGAATTTGGCAACTTTGGAGTAACAGGCATAAACTAAAAAGAGAGGGTAAACTGAAAGTGATGTGTAGTAACCCATAAGTAAGAAAAATAGACTCTGATTAGAAGGAAAAGAGTTGTTTATTTTAGTAACATGGTATGTATAACCCTTAAATTTAGAAATCTATTTCTTCTAAACCCTTTATATATATTTCATAGCTAATTTGTATTCTCACCTAGGGAAACTATTATAATTCTATTAAAAATACAAACATACAACTGAAGAATACTGTTTTTCTCCATTATCTATGCCTAAAATCTAGTCATTTACCCTAAAAAGTAATCCTATTAGCAATTACCACCCAGCTCACTAAAATAAAATACCTAAAGAGAATTTTTAAAGTCCCTCTTGGATTTATCCTATAGCCTTAATCCTCTCAGTCTGAAGTGGTTTCTTAAACTGGATGTTCTTGTAAGTGATGCCTTTACTACAGGGACTTGAAAGTCTTAGTAGGCCACAAAGGGTTAAATGATGTCACATTTTCAATAAAGTTAACCTGCATCCTATCATGCATTTTACAATTCATATTTTTCCTTCAAGACTCAGGCAAAAGGTCCACTTCCTTATTCACAGGTAGAGGTACTCTGGATCACCACATCTGAAAGAGTGTGCTTAGCCTTCTTGTGTTGTCAAGCATCTGTCACTTGCACCAACAGACAGACAGTTGGCTCATCTGTGGCTAAAACAGTGACGTATTTACCTCCATATTGTGTGTCTACTTCTACACTAGTCAAAGCAGCCCTCAATAAAACTTCTGGAGCATATATGTGAATTAATTCTTTAATTGCATAATTTTTTCCAATTGGACAGAAGTTTTTTAATTTCCAGGAGAGAAAGTATTTTGAAGTGTAGTGAAAATAGCAATGAACACAAAAATCCAAAGCCTGAATTTTAGTCCAACCTAGGCAACTACGTGACCTTGAACAAGTAGCCTCGTTTATTTACCTATAACATTGCAAGGCTGGTCTGATTCCTAATAACACTTTCAGCAATAAATTTAACTTGGAAAACTGTTTATCTGGATAGCCTTTTATGAGCTTCTTGGAATTCTTGCCTAGAGTACCAAATGCTGGAATGATGACTTCAGCCAGGCAAACAAGAGTCATCCCCAACTGGCACAGAGTGGCATGGATTATTTTCTAAACAGAAATGGGTGACTCCAACAATGGAATGATAATGCTAAACAGGAATCTCTTATGCTATGTGAGGCTGGCTACTTACTGCCATTTCTTCTCAAGGAAAAAAAAAAAAAAGAACAAAACTGGTAGAATTCAATATCCCCTAAATACTCCAGAATGTAGTTTATCTTCATAACTAGCGTGGGCTCTATTCTTCTCCCATTCACTTATTCTACTAAAAGGTTGATGATGACAGAAAAAAATTTTCTTTTCCATACACTGGAAAGCCAGCACATGAAAAAGTAGAATCATCACAGATAAGACAATTGACTTAGAAAAAATAAAAGTAAACATCACTACTAGATGACACTGGTTGTGTGAGCTCCCACAGAAATCAAATTCTGTTATTTTACTCATATGGAGTATGACAAACTACAGATCTGGAGAGAGTAATGTGACAGGGACAGGGAGAAAGTAAATTTAAAAATCTGTAAAATAATCCAACAATTCCACCGCTTGGTATTTATCTAAAGAAAAGGAAAACTTTAATTCAATAAGACATATGCATCCCACTAACCACAGCAGCATTATCTACAATAACCAAGACTTGATGAAAGTGAAAGTCGAGAGTTAAAAAGTTGGCTTAAAGCTCAACATTCAGAAAACGAAGATCATGGCATCTGGTCCCATCACTTCATGGGAATTAAATGGGGAAACAGTATCAAAAAACTTTATTTTGGGGGTCTTCAAAATCACTGCAGATGGTGACTGCAGCCATGAAATTAAAAGACATGTACTCCTTGGAAGAAAAGTTATGACCAACCTAGATAACATATTCAAAGCAGAGACATCACTTTGCCAACAAAGGTCCACCTAGTCAAGGCTATGATTTTTCCAGTGGTCATGTATGGATATGAGAGTTGGACTGTGAAGAAAGCTGAGCACCGAAGAATTAATGATATGAACTGTGGTGTTGGAGAAGACTCTTGAGAATCCCTTGGACTGCAAGGAGATCCAACCAGTCCATTCTGAAGGAGATCAGTCCTGGGATTTTTTAGAAGGAATGATGCTAAAGCTGAAACTCCAGTACTTTGGCTACCTCATGCGACGAGTTGACTCATTGGAAAAGACTCTGATGCTGGGAGGGATTAGGGGCAGGACGAGAAGGGGACAACAGAGGATGAGATGGCTGGATGGCATCACTGACTCGATGGACGTAAGTCTGAGTGAACTCCAGGAGTTGGTGATGGACAGGGAGGCCTGGTGTGCTGCGATTCATGGAGTCACAAAGAGTCAGACACAACTGAGCCACTGAACTGAACTGAGACATGGAAGCAACCTAAGTGCCCATCAACAGATGAACAGATAAAGAAGATGCAGTATGTCCATGTGGTGGAATATTATCCAACCATAAAAAAGAATGAAATCTTGCCATTTGCAACAACATGGATGGACCTGCAAGTATCATGCTTAATGAAATATGTCAGATAAAGAAAGACAAGTAGTGTATGTTATAGCTTATATGTGGAATCTAAAAACAAGACAAATGTATAAATACAACAAAACAGAAACAGACTCAGAGATACAGAGAACAAACTAGCGATTACCACAGTGGGGAGAGGGGTAGAGGGATGGGCAACATAGGTGAAAGGAATTAAAAGGTATAAACTAGCAGTTATAAATAAGTCACAAGAATGTATTATATAACATAAGGTATTTTGTCAATATTTTATAATAACTTTTTATGGTTTGTAATTTATAAAATTATGAATCACTATGTTGTATACTTGAAACTTATAATAACGTTATAAGTGAACTATAATTCAATAAATTTTTAAAACTATTTTTTAAAGCTTTAAGGAGGTAGACCAATTTGTTCTCTAGAACTCATATGCTAGCAAATTAGTCTGTCATCAGTAAACGTCTCTAAAACATCATAAACAGAATTATTTAACTCAAAAACACAAAGGTGTTAGTTTGGGAGTTCCTCCTGCTAAGAGAATATAATCTTGAAGATATTTTAAAGGAAAAAACGATGCTCCTTGGCATTGGCTTCCTGTACTATTTCCTACTTAGCACATAATCTTCATTCAACTAGGTTTCTTGAAAAGGAAATTGCATTCTCAGCTCCTGGTCAGCTCTCCAGCCCAAATTCCTCTCTGAAGAGACAGGAGTGGCAGCCATAGCACAAATATGGTAACTACTCCTCAGGCTGTATGTGCAAAAGCTCCATCCTTGACAGGTATACCATGTCCTTGCCTTAAGAGCACAGAATAATAAGCCTCCTCCTCTCTTCCAACATAAAGTGTGGGTTCAGTGCAATGGAAAGGGGAAGATTTATGGAAGTGAGACTCATCTATATGAGAATGTATATGTTTTCACAAAATGCATTGAGAAAATAGTAATCTTGAGAAAATATGCTCAGGGTAAAGAGAAATTGGCAACTGAAAGTAAGGCATAAAATAAACATTTTATTTGAATTCTGTTTACAATAAAAATGATATTTTTATTTATATTTTATTTTTATTTATTTTATATTTACATTTTATTCTGTCTCTCCTTTATTAATGGATTGGGAAGCCAAAAGATCTCATTAAAATTATTCAAAAGATTCATTAAAAGCATCGTTAAAGTCTTCCTTATTGGTCATTTTTTTCCCTTTCATAAAACATAAATTTCTAATAATTTTTTAAAGGATCAGCAACTTTCCTTTTGTAATACATATCACAAGGAGAAAGGGAAAATAATTTCTGACAGACAAACATAAAAAATCATTTTATATTATTCCAAATTAAAAATAAGAATTCAGAATAGTTCTGAACCAACACAGTCATTATCTTAATGTCTTTCAAAGGATAGAAATTTTGAGTCCAAATTTCAATTTTTATTTCAGGGATCATGCTTTTGATATATGAAAACTCATGACAAAACCTAAGGTCACCTAGATTTTATTCTGTGTTATCTTCTAGAAGTTTCATAGTTTAGCATTTTGTGAAAAGTGAAGGGTCTGTTTCTAGACTGGATGGATGTCCAACTGTTTCAACTCAGTATATTGAAAAGACCAACAATTATCCATCAAATTTCCTTTCCTCCTTTGTCAACAAACAATTGACTACATTTGTATGGGTCTATTTCTGGGTTCTCTATTCTATCTTATTATCTATTTATTCTTTCACCAATACTACATTATTTTGATTGTTATAGCTTTATAGTAAGTTTTGAAGTCAGGTGGTATCTGTCCTCAACTTTGTTCTTACTCAGTATTGCACTGGCTATTCTGAGTCTCTTGCCTTCCCATATAAACTTTTGTGTGTAATTTTGAGTTTCTAATTTTGTATCCTTTGTCTAAATGGGGGCAAACAAAATTTTATAACCTACAGGGCCCAAATCATGACCCACATGAATTCTGATGACAATAAAAATGATATTTTTATTCTCTCTCCTGTATTAACGGATTGGACAGTTCAACCTCTACCGACAGTTCAAACCATAAGGGTGGATTAGAACTTGAAGGGAACTGGAGCTTGCTGGCCTTTTGTGGAGCCAGGTCTTAGTGTTGACTTAAAGGCATTTGGGAGAGTTCTCACCAATTAATATTCTCTGGTGACAGCCCAGCCTGGTGTTCTGTGAGGACCTAGGGAGGTGGGATGAGGGAGGGGTAAGAGGGGGGCTCAAGAGGGAGGGGATGTATATGTATATATATAGCTATGACTAATTCACACTGTATGGCAGAAACCAACACAGTATTATAGAGCAATTATCCTCCAACTAAAAAAATTTTTAAAGTCAAACTTAAAAAAACTTGAAGAGAGAAAGCAGAGGGTGAGGTCCTAATGTATATCCTCAATCTATATCCTCAATCAAGCAAAACAAAGAGGTAAGGAAAAAAGAACAAGAATGAAAAAGACTGAGATCCTCCAAGTTGCTCAATAATTTTAATTCTAAATGATATCTGCAGGTACCTACATGTAATATCTCTAAACTTAGTGTACAAAAAATAAGATATGTTACCTATAAACTATTCCTTTGTTTAATTTTTATTATACACTGGACTGTAGTTGATTTACAATGTTTTGTTAGTTCAGGTATACAGCAAAGTGATTCAGCTATACATATACATGAAGTGAAAGTTAAAGTCGCTCAGTCATCCGGCTCTTTGCAACCCCATGGGCTGTAGCCCACCAGGCTCCTCTGTCCATGGAATTCTCCAGGCCAGAATACTGGAGTGGGTAGCCATTCCCTTCTTCAGAGGATCTTCTCAACCCAAAAAGCAAACCCAGATCTCCTGCACTGCAGGCAGATTCTTTACCAGCAGAGCCACCAGGGAAGCCCACACATATACATAGATCTATCCTTTCTCAAATTCTTTGCCCATTGAGGTTATTACAGAATATTGAGCAGAGCTCCCTGTGCTATATAGTTGGTTTTTGTTGGCTATCTATCTTAAATATAGTAGCACATATATGTCAATCCCAAACTCCAATTTATCCCTCTCCTTCCCACTTTGGTAACCATAACTGTATTTCCTATGTCTGTGAGTCTGTTTCTGTTCTGTAAATAAGTTCATTTGTATCATTTATTTTAGATTTTGCATATAAGCAATATCATATTTGTCTTTCTCTGCCTGACATATTTCACTTAGAATTGTTGGATCATAGTAGTTCTATATTTTAGCTTTTTGAGGAACCTCCATACTGTTTTCCATAGTGGCTATTACTGATTTACACTCCTACCAACAGTATAGGAGGGTTCTCTTTTCTCCACACCCTCTCCAGCATTTATTGTTTGTAGACTTTTTGATGATGGCCATTCTGACTGGTGTGAGGTGATACCTCATTGTAGTATTAATTTGCATTTCTCAACTGATTAAAGATATTGAACATCTTCATGTGCCTGTTGACCATCTGTATGTCTTCTTTGGAGAAAGTCTGTTTAGGTCTTCTGCCCATTTTTTGATTGGGTTTTCTTTTTTAATACTAAGCTGTATGAACTGTTTGTAAGTTTTGGAGATTAACCCCTTTTCAGTTGCATCATTTGCAAATACTTTCTCTCATTCTGTGAGTTGCCTTTTTATTTTGTTTATGGTTTCTATTTCTGTGCAAAATTTTTTGAGTTTAATTAGGTCCCATTTGTTTATTTTTATTTCTATTACTCTAAAAGATGAAACAAGAAAGATATTGCTGCAATTTCTGTCAAAGTATGTTCTACCTATTTTCCTCTAAGAGTTTTACAGTATCTGTTATACTTATTTAGGTCTTTCAAGTTACCAGTGTCATTTTTCACAGAATTAGAAAAAAGTTTTTAGTTTTTAAAATTTGTAGGGAGACACAAAAGACCCTGAATAGCCAAAAGAGTCTTGAGAAAGAAAAATGGAGTTGAAGGAATCAGGCTATCTTGACTTCAGACTATACTAAAAAGCTTAAGTAATCAAAACAGTATGATACTGACACAAAAACAGATACATGAATCAAAGGAACAGGAAGGAAAGCCCAGAAATAAACCCACACACTTTCCCTGGTAGCTCAGACAGTAAAGTGTCTGCCTACAATGCGGGAGAGTCAGGTTCGATCATTGGGTCAGGAAAATCCTCTGCAGAAGGAAATGGCAGCCCACTCCAGTACTCTTGCCTGGAAAAATCCCATGGACAGAGGAGCGTGGTAGGCTACAGTCCATGGAGTTGCAAAGAGTAGGACACGACTGAGCAACTTCACATTCACTTTCCTATGGTCAATTAATCTAAGACAAAGGAGGAAAGACAATATAATGAAGAAAAGACAGGTCTCGTCAGTAAATGGTGCTGGGAAAACTGGACAACCATATGTAAAAAAATGAAATTAAGACAGTCTCTAAAATCATACACAAAAATAAACTCAAATGGATTAAATTATTTTTGAAAGCATCAGAGGCTATCAACAAATTTGAGGAAAACTCCTCCTGTCCCAATCCCTCCAGTTTGCGAAAGAGTCCTTAATTTATGAAGCACATGCTAACCAGAATTTTAAAATAAAAGTAGGAAACTTAGAGATCATTAGCACCATTTCCTTCATAAAAGCCCCTCTGATTCTCCTAGGTCAATTCACACTCTTATTCCTTTAATACAGACCTAACCACAGTGAGCCATAATTGTTTGCCTATTTATCTTCTTATTGGACTACATTTCCAGGGAGGGCAGGAATCAGACCATGTCTTATCATCCACAGATCCCATGGTTAGCATGGCTCTGACTAATGATAGGTGTTTAGACATGGGCTGAAAGAATATTGACAAAAGGTAGATACTATAATTCTAAATTTATGAATGAGAAAGCTGAAGTTTGCCCCAACGATACACATAAAGCAAAAAGAAATCCAGATCTCTCAATTTTGACATCTTCTCCCCAATGCACCATCTATCAATCACTGTAACAGCAATATATTTTACAATATAAGTCACAGGACAATCAAAGGTCTGTTCAAATGAACAAAATGCTATTTTTCCCTGCGTAGTACAACTTATCACTTCCTACTCCCATCTTACTTCCACACTTACCCAGGTTATGTGTGAAGCTTTACCTGCAAATCTGCAAACTTTTCTTCATACTAAGAAAAGGAACATGTAACCTACAACAGCTGAGGTCATTACGTTCAAAGGAAATGATCCAAAGACTAAAAAAAACTATAGAATAGTTGCCTTTCTCCTCTTTAGAACCCTAACAGAGAAAAGAGCTGCTCTGGGGAAGAAGTGTGGCAAGGGGCAAGTGTGTTCATGTGCTCTTGCCCTTATAATCTCTACAATAAACTTTCTACTTCCTCCAAACTCTAGACCCTTATACACACACACACACACAACACACACAAAACAAATGCACAGAAAACTTTACTTCTGACAACAATCATAAAACTCAAGGACTTACTTCTTTTGGAATCTATTTAGTTCCTCTCGCTTTGCATTGTGACAGTACCTTAGACATAAGCTTATTTATGGAAGATTCCAAAAGGACAATCTCTTTATTAATAATAATATAATAATTAAAATAAAAATAACAAAAATAACTTACATTCATTGAGCATATGGCTCTGTATTAAGAACTTATAACATTAAATTAATCCAGTCCTCACAAACATTGTAAGATATTATTTTCTCTATTTTACAAATGGGAATGAAATTAAGTAATTTATCCAAGTTCACATTAGTACATGGTAAGTGCAGGATCAAATCCTAGGTCTGTTTAACCCTAAGGTTCCTATTCATATCTAGTTTCCTATACTCCTGTGAGGAACAGAGGACTTCACAGGTTTCTGGTCCCTACATTTTTTATTTCATACCAGTAATTTTTATCACAAACAATCCAAGTGTAACATAAAATTACATATATGTGATACATACATATACAACTTATACACCAATTGCAGTAATATTTTAGTTATATTTTAAAACATAGATCAAAATAGAAATTTCATATTCATCAGCAATGTTTTTTGTGTTTTTTTTTTAACAATGATTCAAACACCTTTTTGCTCTGATTCTTAAAATAGTATTAATAATAATTTCTGGGCATTATATAAACTTTCAATAACACATATTATTAAAAATAACATGCAAATTTGATTTTAAAATAGTCTTCTTGATAATTCAGGCATTTTTTTTGGACAGTATATTGCCAGATCATGTTTACTGCATTCTGTGGCTGACAAAGTTTTTACTAAAAGGTGAACTCTCAGTTTTGCAATTTCCTTGCTTTTGCTTCATGCTGGCATTATTTTTAATAGAATTATATTTAATTATGTTTCTTTTCAAAAGTCCCTTTAATGGCCTTTTGGACTCTGTGGGAGAGGGAGAGGGTGGGATGGGTTGGCAGTGTGACAATGTAACATGTGTGATATCATAAGTGAAACGAATTGCCAGTCCAGGTTTGATGCAGGATGCAGGATGCTAGGGACTGATGCACGGGGATAATCCAGAGAGAGGGTGTGGGGCGGGAGGGTGGAGGTGGGGGTCGGGATTGGGAGTTCATTACACTCATGGATAATTCATGTCAATGTGTAACAAAACGAATACAGTATTGTAAAGCAAAACAAACTAAAAAATAAAACAAAAGTCCCTTTAAGTCCACTTGGCTGTGCACGTTGAACTGCAATATGTTTAAATATGCTTAAACTAACAGATGATGGAACATTGTCAGTTCCTCTCAAATAGGAAAATTCTCACCCTATTCTCAGAATTTTAAAATGTATGAAACTAACAATCTTCTGACAAGTTAACTGTCTAGTAATCAGAAAATCTTGACTCGACGGATTTCTTCATACACATCCTGGAGCGCCTATACATCCTTTGCCACATCTACCTGGACCTTAGAGATTACTGACTTAAATACACTAAAATCCACTGTTGGATTCAACCAGATTTGCAGAGGGCTATCCACACTTAACTCACCATCCAAAAAAAATTCAATTCAGTTCAGTTCAGTCGCTCAGTCGTGTCCAACTCTTTGTGACCCCATGAATCGCAGCACCCCAGGCCTCCTTGTCCATCAACAACAATCCGGAGTTCACTCAGACTCATGTCCATCGAGCTGGTGATGCCATCCAGCCATCTCATCCTCTGTCAACCCCTTCTCCTCCTGCCTCCAATCCCTCCTAGCATCAGAGTATTTTCCAATGAGTCAACTCTTCGCATGAGGTGGCCAAAGCACCGGAGTTTCAGCTTTAGCATCAGTCCTTCCAAAGAACACCCAGGACCAATCTCCTTTAGAATGGACTGGTTGGATCTCCTTGCACTCCAAGGGACTCTCAAACTGTGGTTTTGAACAACACCATAGTTCAAAAGCATCAATTCTTCGGCACTCAGCTTTCTTCACAGTCCAACTCTCATATCCATACATGGCCACTGGAAAAACCATAGCCTTGACTAGGCGAACCTTTGTTGGCAAAGTAATGTCTCTGCTTTTTTTTTTTTTTTTTCTCAAGATCCCTAAACTTTTTTTTTCTTTAATTAATTTTTATTTTTTAGTTTGTTTTGCTTTACAATACTGTATTCATTTTTTTACACATTGACATGAATTAGCCATGAGTGTACATGAACTCCCAATCCCGACCCCCACCTCCACCCTCCCGCCCCACACCCTCTCACTGGATTATCCCCGTGCATCAGTCCCAAGCATCCTGCATCCTGCATCAAACCTGGACTGGCGATTCGTTTCACTTATGATATCACACATGTTACATTCCCACTCTGCCAACCCATCCCACCCTCTCCCTCTCCCACAGAGTCCAAAAGGCCATTCTAAAGAGACACAGTTGTATAGAATGTCTCTGCTTTTGAATATGCTGTCTAGGTTGGTCATAACTTTCCTTCCAAGGAGTAAGCGTCTTTTAATTTCATGGCTGCAATCACTATCTGCATTTTATTTAATTATGCTTTGATGTGATGCCATCAACTAAATGAAGGAACCTATGAGAAACTGCTTCTCATAGTAAGAAAACAGGAGAGCTAATGTATAAATAAATTCAAAGGACTCCTTCCAACATCATCTTTTATAGAACATGGGTGAAAAGCAGGAAGTAATCATCATCTCCGCAAGTCTCCTAATAACACAAAGACTCCTGAAAACAAGGAAGTTCACTCTGTGATTCATAAAGACAAAGATTCCACCAGCTTGGAACAGAAATCAATCAATGCTCCCAAGTTTAATTCTGAGAGAAGCAGAATGTGACCACTTTAAAAATATGTATATTCTTTAGTGATTTTCTGTACTATTGCCAGTACAATAGTTGTAATGTACAAATGAACAGTTTTTGCAATTATATCTTTTTCTCCTATGTTACCTTTTTTTCCTGATCACATTTACTGAAATGTAATTTATGTCTGTTGAATATAGTAGCGAGAATTGAGTTCAAAAAGAATCTTCACTTATGTAATAGTTCTGTATATTTGTACTTAAAACCAAAAAAGAGCTAGAGAAAAGGGGAACTTCTAATCATGTGCTACATAACTTCATGACTATGCACTTATGTATGGCCACTGACTTTTATGCAGATATCTCACTGTTTTGATAATAGCATTGGGCTCATTTTAATATGTAAAATACCATCTAATTGATGTTCTGCTTATCCTCAGAGGTGCATTTTCAGGTATTTAGGGATAATTTTAATACCAACTAATATTCATCCAGTTAGTATCATGCTTTCAAAGAACTCAAAATACTTGATCAAAACATTCTGAACAAAACTTCCCACATATGACACATTTTCAGACTTTCATTTTCCAGGGGACATAGTGACTCATGCTTTATTTTACTAATTATTATACACATCCTAGACAACTAAGAATCTAAGGTTCAGAGTGGTAGGAGATTTATCATGAAACTACCATAAATTAATAGCAGAGTTCAAAACTGTTTCTGATTAGTTTTATCTTACTATGCTGTGTCAATTGACGTCTTAAAGCAGAGAGATTTCAGACCACAAAAGCAACAAAGTTACCCAAAAGTAATATGTGCATTTGAAAACATTGTAAGATTAATCACAATAATAAAATCTAACATTTAGTGAATATTTACTGTGTTTCAGGCACTATGCTAAGGAATTATGTACAAAACCTCATTTAATCTTCAAACAAGTCTCTAAAGTATGTAAGATACAATCATTTGATGAAATTAAAGCTAAACAGAGGATAAAAAAACTTCCCAAGGTAAGAGAGCTGTTAAGTAGCTGTTCCAGAATCAAACTCAGACTATCTGATTTCAAAACTCACATGCTAAATCAATACATAAGGTAGAATTAAAAGCTGCCTAACCATTTACATATTTCTATACCAAGGGACCACTATGATTCCTTCATTTATAAACAGGTGAAACAAATCTCTTACTATGAAGTAACTGCACGCTCATTATCTTATTATTCAATTACAAGAACAGAACACTGTTCCTCTAGTTCTGACACACTCCAAGACAAAGATTCCCAAAAATAGCACCAAGAAAAAAGCAAAGTACATAATTCAAGCAGGTTATGCTGCCCAGGAACTAGATGTACAACATCCCCAAAATCATTACAGAGCAGAACCAAACTCCATTATAATACCTAGTTCTAGAGTAGGAACACGAAGGGCAGGATAGAGACAATTCTCAAACTGTTAGCCTGTCAGGATAAACACAGAGAAAGAGAGAGAGAAAGAAAATAAAACAAAATGAAAAAACAACTAAACTATACTTAGTGAAAGTGAAAGAAAGCATTAGTCACTTAGTCATATATATGACAAAGATAAACTTTAAAAGTACAAGAATATATTTTGGTAATATGCATAACAAAAGATTAATATCCCTAATATAAAAAATGACCTTATTATTCAATAATAAATTGACCAACAACTCAATTAAAAATATAGGCTAAAGAAATGTACAATTCACAGAAGAAATAAAAATGGCAACCAATATTAAAAGATTATTAACCTCACGGGTTAACCAATGAAATGTAATTTAAAACATGCAATATCAATCACTGTCTATTACAGTAACACAGATAAAAGATTGGAAAATAATCAGTATGAGCAAAATCTCATACACTGTATATACCAGCATGACCTTTCTGAAAGTCAACTTACTAAATGCATCAAAAATTTTAATGTGCATTCCTTTGACATAGCACTCATACTCACAGGCATTGCACAAAGATATATATTCAGTGCTGTTCATCACAACATTATTTATAATCATTAAAAATTAGAGATGCCACTGATGCCTAGCAATAGAAGATCACTTAAACAACTATGAAATATTCATACTTGCGTGTGTGCTCAGCCTCTTCAGTCATGTCTGACTCTGAGACTCTATGGACTGTAGCCTGCCAGGCTTCTCTATCAATGGGATTCTCCAGGCAAGAATACTGAAGTGGGTTGCTCTGTCCTCCTCCAGGGGATCTTCCATCAGGGACTGATCCCACATTTCACATCTCCTGCACTGGCAGGTAGGTTCTTTACCACTAGCACCACCTGGGAAGCCCTCAATACTATACTATATAATGCAAATAATTAAACAGATCTGGATCCTGTCCTTTGAAAACTGAGAAAACAATTTTCATTCCACTTATTTGAGCCCTTTGCTCGGCTGAAGTTAAAAGATTGACCGAAACAGGGAAGTATGAGCTTCTTTAGCTCAATTCATTTTCACAATAATACAGTAAAGCTAACCATAGGAATTCCAGTCTACTTTGAAATCTAATTACTGAAAGAAGTACAAAACCTACAGTACCAGACAATAACATGACAAGAGTCCTCAAAAAAGAATTTTGGAAAGCATCTTGACGAATGCTATCCATTTACAAGGGCTACATATTTCAGGCTGCTTGGAAATGAGAGTTGACTAGATGACTTTACAACATAAATTTTTCAAAAATTGACTTCATTTCAGGATCATTCACTATGTTCTACTCACCATGCAGAATGCAGCACAATATGCATATTTGCACAAATATGATATTCCTTGCCTTCTGGGAGTTTATGTTCTAAATAAATCCTAGAAAGCATATTGCCCCTTAAGGCTGGCTTTTAACTTTTTATTTTCTGTTTTCATTTGATTATAGTACAGGCATCTACCACAAAAGTTCAATTTATATCTTAAAAGAGAGGGGTTTGCCAAGGGAAGGGAGACAAATAATATATGTGAACTATTCAAACCTAACAGACATCTAAATCTTTGAGTGAATTTATTCATTGTGTATATAGCAGAACATTTTCAACAAACACTGAAGATTATCACATTAAGAATCATGAAAGCACAAAGATACAGAAATTATGATTCTTACTCTTTCTTAAAGTCACCTACCAAACTTTCACTTTCATTTATCACTCCTTGAGTAACATGCACAGTGATATTTAATACTCTCAGATTCAAGAAGCTATAGGATAATACAAGATGAGATTACATGCATGTGTTGAAGAGTTAGTGTGAAAGGATACAGCATATTTAAAACAGTTCTATCACTGAAGTTCTCCTGGAATTCCTCCATCACCTTCATACAACCTTAAGAGTTTACTTCAAAAACCCTCTAGATTAGGTAAGGCTAACATTATTTCCCATACCATGCAAATCATTGACATGAAGACATTAAGACATGTTTAGAATCAGGCAAAAATACAATCCATTTTTTAAAATATATAATGAGGACTACTTGTTTCTATCGACTGAGTTGTGACTAGGACCATAAGGTTGTTTAGAAGATCCTCAGAGCTAGAATATCATTTGCCGTCATCTGAGGGATGGCTGTTTAAGAGGGATCGTGAGCTAGAATGCAGAATATGAAGGCATATCTCTCATCTCAACGATGTCAGTATGATCAACTAAGATAGAATACCTAAGAATGAGGGCTTATTTGTGAGGTAGGGGCAATAGCCATCATTTTTAGTACACTTTTAAGCAGCTGTCATTTCCATCACTTTATTAATTTCTTACTATACTGACATTTGAATCACTTCATTAATTTTTTCCTCTACTGTTATCTTAGTTGTCCAATTTAAAAATAAAGACTATACCATAATTGACCACTAGCAGGAAACAATTATGATACACTGCTACCCATATACATGAAATTCTGTAAATAGTTGAGGAGAGAGGTTGAGTGATCTGTTTCTGAGATTTTGGAGGCCCAGTTTCCTCATCCTGTTCCCACAGACTTTCATCGCAGATATTTCAAACATTATGCTACAGTTATATAAAATAAGTGAAACATCACCAAGCAGAAATCCTAAGGTAGGTGTTCTGAACATGTTGGTAAAGAAAGTCACTTCATTTGAGAGGTCTCTGCCCCTTCAACCTCACCCTCCTTACCAATATACATTCATCACCGAAAAGGGAAATATTTACAAAAGTTAGTTTAGTTATGTTTAAATATTATGTTTAGCTGTCTGGAGACCATGTTCTGAAAATTTATACAAGAAATCAAGGATTAAACTTCATAACAATTAGAAAACCACACTGTGTAAAATCAAAGAGTTAGTTAAAAGATATTAAAATAGTTTTACCACTGGTGCTAAAACGAAATGACTTCATCTCTTCCCAACACCTGGAACCAAAACCTTTTGAACTTTCATGTAAACAAACCAGGGCACACCAAATGCTCTGTCTGCAGCAAGGTACCACCTCTGCACAGGCATTTGGGTGAAAAATGTGGAAAATGCCTGAGGGCTCTTTGAAGCAGCTTGGGAGAAGTGAGAGCAGGAAAGAGGCTCTTCTCTAGGGTAAGTTTGTTTAGTAGAAAGTAAGCAAGTTGTCAGGGTAAAAGTTGACAATGTTGATTCCAACAGTTTGAACTGTGAATAAACATCCAAAGGGATTATGTTACTGAGAATTAGAAAAGATTCCATTGAACTCAATAGAGCATTTATGTTTTCAAAGATAATATGCCTTCAAGCCACACTCTGGATGCACAGTTTAGGATTAGAATTACCCTAAGTTCTTTCTATGCCACATTAAAGAACACAGGATTTGACCTCTCTAATGTATGCTTTAAAATGTTAGAATAACTGAATTGGAAAATACTACACACATGTACATTTTACATCTGAGGTAGACTAAAGAAATTTGGAGAAAAATATGTTCTTTCGAAACATCTAAACTTAAACATAGTTTTACTAACCAATTTAGGATTTATTAGCCATAAATCACTTTAAAGTTTTCCCTCCTTAATGACCTATCCAAGAACAAAAAATAGGGCCTATACTTATGAAATCCATAATCCTCTTTTCTGCTCTCTTTAAATCTGGCTTTCATCTTACACTGTTGGGTTTTTCACCAGTTACAAGATGGAAAGTTAGTAGAGACTTGCGCTTTTTCAAAAGCAAAACAACTTGGTTGCCATTCAGTAATTCCTGGTGAAATGCCAGCAAGTTTGTAAAAAATTTTTAAATTTTCCTAATTTGGAGCTTACAAAAGTAAATGTGAGATGTTCATTGCTCATTAGACATTGCATCTTTTTATTTTTAACATTCATAAACAAGAAAAAACATGCACTTTGATTTATCAAGTTTATCTGAATCAATATAATGCAGATCTGCCTTGCGTACCCTTAGGAAAATGGAGGTAACTCAGACTGCTCTTCTTAGTTCATCAAAAGTCCTTCATGATTCTCACACTACAGTGTGCTATCAGAATTTTTTCCAAAGTTTGACAAAGGCACGCAACTCACATGCTCTTTACTAGCAAAGTTTGAAGCAGTCCCGCAAAAAAGTTGTTTTTCCTTTAAACTTTCACACATATTCACTTCCCTCTTAGAACCAAGGAAGTAAGTGAATATGGTTCAGTCTCATTGCCTCTTTGCTCTTAAAAAGAAAATCAAATTCCCTAGATAGTTTCAAACTCTCCCAAAAATAGAACATTCTCAGCTCTGCCTGTGGATCATTATCTCTTTTACATTTCATCTTTATATTCACTGGGTTCACAGAAAGGGCATACACAGAAAGAGGAAAATAGCTGCTTCGTAGACACCAAATTTAGTAATTCTCTCAAATCTATTGGCACACATCTAAAAAGTCATATTTTTACAAGGCTTCATTAGATTTTCATTGGTCCTTCTTTTGAGACACACATGCCAAACCACCCATAACCTCAAGTCAAAATACATCTGCAAAATATAATAAATATTTTATATGAATGCTCATCATGATTTTAAAAAGGATATGTGGAAAGAGACAGACAGATCATCTGAATCCCACTTTAGTGTCTCCCAAGCATCAAGCTGCTAACCAATGGAGACCATCAATCTACAGTGCTCTAAGATTCCAGCTGACCCCAATACCCTTACCTGTTAATATAAGATTACTGTAAGTATTGGAGAATTGCTCCTTTAGAAGAACCAGATGCATCTGAGCTGCCTTCTCCCGTTGGAGCTCCAACATAACATCAGGGTGCTGGGCAATCTTGCAGCCTTTCTGTTTATCCAAGGCAACATCACTTCGAACAATGTCTAAAAAAAAAAAAAAAAAAAGAAGGCAGGCAGCACAAACAAATAAACAAACAGAAACTATATACACAAAGTCCTGCTTCACCCAATATGACAGAATTTGTAAACTACTACATTTTCATCAAAATGAAAAAATTCAGAAATAATAAACCTGAAGCGTCTCCCACTTCACAATGCATCCGAAAAATTCCTCTGGTCATTTCCAAAATCTTCGGAGATTTCTGTTTCTTAGTTTTCTCTGACCTCATTTAAGATTCTCACTCCTTGGTTCCCCTTCTCAGCTCACCTCCAGGAATTATTTACTTCCTGGGGGTTTTTTTTTTTTTTTTTTTTTCATGAAGAATGACTTCATTATTTGAAACTAGAGCCTTTTCTTTACATCTTTTACCATGGGGAAAAATAATACAATCTTGCCTGAATACTAGTGACTATGAAGGTCATTGTCATGCAGCAATCTGAAAGGTAACTCTAGAAACTTTAAAGTTTTACATAACAAACTGAAGGATTTTAGGGAGAAAATGCTAAAAATTGAAAAAAAAAAAAAAACTGTTGACACCTATGGCTTTGGAAAAGAAAAACTAATGCTCACGTCAATAATACCAATAGGAAAGATTTGGCTCTTTAAGCGATATCATTGACACTAAGAGAAAACAAGGCAGGAGACATGAATGGTGGGCCATCATTCTGTGCAAAAGATTTTCAAAAATATCAAAAGAGACCTAAAAGAGAATCTCAGATACAAGAACAAACTCATGACAATTGAGCATTAGGAGGTATGGTTCACAAAGATTACCCAAATGTGAGAATAGTGCTCACTCACTTTAGATAAAAACACAGAAGCTGGTTGGAAATAATGCAATATTTATACATAAACATATTTATACTAATTTCTATGATGTAGGCAACAAGATGAACTCATTTATCAATCAAGTAAGTAACTAATCTCGAAGATATTCTGAGCCTTGAATATAAAATTAGAATAAAATCAAAAATAACTCTAGTTTACAAGATCATAATTGAAGCTAAGAGAAATAATAAATACCATTTATTTAAATTACATTTTATAAAAATTTTAAAATACAGTGCATCGTTAAATCCTTTGAACCACTGACAAAAGCAAACATTGTTGACTAGCTGACCTATATCCTAAACACAGTATATTCACTTTTGCTTCCTCTACTATAGAGACTGAAGAGCCAAAATATACAATTCCCCAGTTTTCCTTGAAAGTCATGAGTAGCCATGTAACATACTTCTGGCCAAGGCACTGCAGGCATATATCCCTAGGAGGTTCCCTGGCCAAATTAAAAGAGAGAACCTCATTAAGAAAGAAACGTTTTTTTTCCTTGAGCATTTTAGTCCTTTCTATTCTTTATGCCTGAAATATAACAAAAGGCCCAAAGTTGTAATAGTCATTTTGTGGCAATGACTCAAAAAGCACAAGGGCAAAAGTCTTACATACTAAAGATGGTGAACAGGAAGATGAGACGAGCTTATGTCCCTAAGGTCATTACTGAGCTATCATATTTGTTATGTAACGTAAATGCACTATTTGTATAAACCATTAATGTGTGCTCAGTCACTCAGTTGTGTCCGACCCTTTGTGACCCCATGGAATGTAGCCCTCCAGGCTCCTTTGTTCATGGGAATTCTCCAGGAAAGATACTGGAGTGGGTTGTCATGCCCTTCTCCAGGGGATCTTCCCAACCCAGCTCCCATGCACTGTATGCAGATTCTTTACCATCTGAGCCACCAGGGAAGCCCAAACCATTAACAGTAAGCTATTTTTGAAATCCTAGTCTATTTTGTTGTGGTGCACAGGCTTCTCATTGCTTTTCATTGCAGTGACTTCTCTTGTTGTGACCACCTTACTTGCCTCCTGAGAAACCTGTATGCAGGTCAAGAAACAACAGTTGAAACCAGACATGGAACAGTGGAATGACTCAAAATTGGCAAAGGTATGTCAAGGTTGTATGTTGTTACCCTGCTTATTTAACTTATATGCAGAGTATATCATGCAAAATGCCAGGCTGGATGAAGCACAAGCTGGAATCAAGATTGCAGGAAAAATATCAATAACCTCAGATGTGTTTATGACACCCTTATCGCAGAAAGTGAAGAGGAACTAAAGAGCCTCTTGATGAAGGTGAAAGAGGAGAATGAAAAAGCTGGCTTAAAACTCAGCATTCCGATCCAATCACTTCATCACAAATAGATGGAGAAAAAATGGAAATAGTGGCAGATTTTATTTCTTGGGCTCTAAAATCACTGCCCCATATCCAAGGAGAGGTGGCTGTGTGGGCACGGGAGGGCCGAGAGGAGCTACTTCACGTTCAGGTCAGGAGGGGCGGCGGTGAGGAGATATCCCTCGTCCAAGGTAAGGAGCAGCAGCTGCGCTTTGCTGGAGCAGCCGTGAAGAGATACCCCATGCCCAAGGTAAGAGAAACCCAAGTAAGATGGTAGGTGTTGCGAGAGGCATCAGAGGGCAGACCCACAAACCATACTCACAGAAAACTAGTCAATCTAATCACACGGACCACAGCCTTGTCTAACTCAATGAAACTAAGACATGCCATGTGGGGCCACCCAAGATGGGAGGGTCATGCTGAAGAGGTCTGACAGAATGTGGTCCACTGGAGAAGGGAATGGCAAGCCACTTCAGTATTCTTGCCTTGAGAACCCCATGAACAGTATGAAAAGGCAAAATGATAGGATACTGAAAGAGGAACTCCCCGGGTCAGTAGGTGCCCAATATGCTACTGGAGATCAGTGGAGAAATAACTCCAGAAAGAATGAAGGGATGGAGCCAAAGCAAAAACAATACCCAGTTGTGTATGTGTCTGGTGACAGAAGCAAGGTCTGATGCTATAAAGAGCAATATTGCATAGAAACATGGAATGTTAGGTCCATGAATCAACGCAAATTGGAAGTAGTCAAACAGGAGATGGAAAGAGTGAATGTTGACATTCTAGGAATCAGTGAACTAAAATGGACTGGAATGGGTGAATTTAACTCAGATGACCATTATATCTACTACTGTGGGCAGCAATCCCTTAGAAGAAATGGAGTAGCCATCATGGTCAACAAAAGAATCCAAAATGCAGTACTTGGATGCAATCTCAAAAATGACAGAATGATCTCTGTTCGTTTACAAGGCAAACCATTCAATATCACAGTAATCCAAGTCTATGCCCCAAGCAGTAATGCTGAAGAAGCTGAAGGTGAATGGTTCTGTGAAGACCTACAAGAGCTTTTAGAACTAACACGCCAAAAAAATGTCCTTTTCATTATAGGAGACTGGAATGCAAAAGTAGGAAGTCAAGAAACACCTGGGGTAACAGGCAAATTTGGCCTTGGAATACGGAATGGAGCAGGGCAAAAGCTAATAGAGTTTTGCCAAGAGAACGCACTGGTCATAGCAAACACCCTCCTCCAACAACACAAGAGAAGACTCTACACATGGACATCACCAGAAGGTCAGCACCAAAATCAGATTGATTATATTCTTTGCAGCCAAAGATGGAAAAGCTCTATACAGTCAGCAAAAACAAGACTGGGAGCTGACTGTGCCTCAGATCATGAACTCCTTATTGCCAAATTCAGAAAGGCTCTGAATTGAAGAAAGTAGGGAAAAATCAAAGAAAGTAGGGAAAACCACTAGACCATTCAAGTATGACTTAAATCAAATCCCTTATGACTATACATTGGAAGTGAGAAATAGATTTAAGGGACTAGATCAGATAGATAGAGTGCCTGATGAACTATGGACGGAAGTTCATGACATTGTACAGGAGACAGGGATAAAGACCATCCCCATGGAAAAGAATGCCAAAAAGCAAAAAGGCTGTCTGGGGAGGCCTTACAAATAGCTGTGAAAAGAAGAGAAGCAAAAAGAAAGGAAAAGGAAAGATATAAGCATCTGAATGCAGAGTGCCAAAGAATAACAAGGAGAGATAAGAAAGCCTTCCTCAGTGATCAATGCAAAGAAATAGAGGAAAACAACAGAATGGGAAAGACTAAAGATCTCTTCAAGAAAATTAGAGATACCAAGGGAACATTTCATGCAAAGATGAGCTCGATAAAGGACAGAGATGGTAGGGACCGAACAAAAGCAGAAGATATTATGAAGAGGTGCCAAGAATACACAGAAGAACTGCACAAAAAAGATCTTCATGACCAGATAATCAAGATGCTGTGATCACTCACCTAGAGCCAGACATCCTGGATGTGAAGTCAAGTGGTCCTTAGAAAGCATCACTACGAACAAAGCTAGTGGAGGTGATGGAATTCCAGTTGAGCTATTTCAAATCCTGAAAGATGACGCTGTGAAAGTGCTGCACTCAATATGCCAGCAATATGCATATCCCAAAGAAATGCAATGCCAAAGAATGCTCACTTTGACTACCACACAATTGCACTCATCTCACACACTAGTAAAGTAATGCTCAAAATTCTCCAAGCCAGGCTTCAGCAATATGTGAACCGTGAACTCCCTGATGTTCAAACTGGATTTAGAAAAGGCAGAGGAACCAGAGATCAAACTGCCAACATCCGCTGGATCATGGAAAAAGCAAGAGAGTTCCATAAAAACATCTATTTCTGCTTAATTGACTATGCCAAAGCCTTTGACTGTGTGGATCACAATAAACTGTGGAAAATTCTGAAAGAGATGGGAATACCAGACCACCTGACCTGCCTCTTGAGAAACCTTTATGCAGGTCAGGAAGCAACAGTTAGAACTGGACATGGAACAACAGACTTGTTCCAAATAGGAAAAGGAGTATGTCAAGGCTGTATATTGTCACCCTCCTTATTTAACTTACATGCAGAGTACATCATGAGAAATGCTGGGCTAGAAGAAACACAAGCTGGAATCAAGATTGCTGGGAGAACTATCAATAACTTCAGATATGCAGATGCCACCACCCTTATGGCAGAAAGTGAAGAGAAACTAAAAAACCTCTTGAGGAAAGTGAAAGTGGAGAGTGAAAAAGTTGGCTTAAAGCTCAACATTCAGAAAACGAAAATCATGGCATCTGGTCTCATCACTTCATGGGAAATAGATGAGGAAACAGTGGAAACAGTGTCAAACTTTATTTTCTGGGGCTCCAAAATCACTGCAGATGGTGATTGCAGCCATGAAATTAAAAGACGCTTATTCCTTGGAAGGAAAGTTATGACCAACCTAGATAGTATATTCAAAAGCAAAGACATTACTTTGCCAACAAAGGTCTGTAAACTGTGGAAAATTCTGAAAGAGATGGGAATACCAGACCACCTGACCTGCCTCTTGAGAAACCTTTATGCAGGTCAGGAAGCAACAGTTAGAACTGGACATGGAACAACAGACTTGTTCCAAATAGGAAAAGGAGTATGTCAAGGCTGTATATTGTCACCCTCCTTATTTAACTTACATGCAGAGTACATCATGAGAAATGCTGGGCTAGAAGAAACACAAGCTGGAATCAAGATTGCTGGGAGAACTATCAATAACTTCAGATATGCAGATGCCACCACCCTTATGGCAGAAAGTGAAGAGAAACTAAAAAACCTCTTGAGGAAAGTGAAAGTGGAGAGTGAAAAAGTTGGCTTAAAGCTCAACATTCAGAAAACGAAAATCATGGCATCTGGTCTCATCACTTCATGGGAAATAGATGAGGAAACAGTGGAAACAGTGTCAAACTTTATTTTCTGGGGCTCCAAAATCACTGCAGATGGTGATTGCAGCCATGAAATTAAAAGACGCTTATTCCTTGGAAGGAAAGTTATGACCAACCTAGATAGTATATTCAAAAGCAAAGACATTACTTTGCCAACAAAGGTCTGTCTAGTCAAGGCTATGGTTTTTCCTGTGGTCATGTATAGATGTGAGAGTTGGGCTGTGAAAAAAGCTGCGCACCGAAGAATTGATGCTTTTGAACTGTGGTGTTGGAGAAGACTCTTGAAAGTCCCTTGGAATTCAAGGAGATCCAACTAGTCCATTCTAAAGGAGATCGGTCCTGGGTGTTCTTTGGAAGGAATGATGCTAAAGCTGAAACTCCAATTTTGGCCACCTTATGCGAAGAATTGACTCATTGGAAAAGACTCTTTGATGCTGGGAGGGATTGGGGCCAGGAGGAGAAGGGGAAGACAGAGGATGAGATGGCCAGATGGCATCACTGACTCGATGGACATGAGTCAGAGTGAACTCTGGAAGTTGGTGATGGATAGGGAGGCCTGGCGTGCTATAATTCATGGGGTCGCCAAGAGTTGGACACGACTGAGCAACTGAACTGAACTGAAAATCACTGCAGGTGGTACCTGCAGATATAAAATTAAAAGATGTTTTCTCCTTTGAAGAAAAGATATGACAAACCTAGATAGAATATTAAATAGCAGAGACATCACTTTGCTGACCAAGGTCTGTATAGTCAAAGCTATGGATTTTTCCAGTAGTCATGTAATGGATGTGAGAGTTGTACTCTAAAGAAAACCAAGCACCAAAGAATTGATATTTTGAACTGTGGTGCTGGAAAAGACTCTTGAGCATCCCTTGGACAGCAAGGAGATCATACCAGTCAATCCTAAAGGAAATCAGTCCTGAATATTCACTGGAATAATCATTCACTGATGCTGAAGCTGACATTCCAATATTTTGGCCACCTGATTTGAAGAGCTGCCTCACTCAAAAAGACCCAAAGCTGGGAAAGACTGAAGACAAAAGGAGAAGCAGGTGGCAGAGGATGAGATGGTTGGATGGCATCACTGACCCAATGGACATGAGTTTGAGCAAACTCTGGGAGGTAGTGAAGGACAGGGAGGCCTAGGTGCTGCAGTCCATGCGGTCACAAACAGTCAGAGACAACTTAGCAGCTGAACAACAACAATCTGTTTTGTAATCCTAAATGATGATGAGTAACATTATTACCACTAATTTATATATGGAAAAACCGAGGTCCACAAAGCTTAAGTGACTTGCTCAAGTTCAGAAATCATGGTTGAGTCCCAAATCCCAAAATTTTCAAAGCCAAATTCACTGTTCCAGAAGTTACTCCTATATAGAAACTCATGAACTTAATAGTATAGTAATCAATAAAACTGAGGAACCAAAAAGAAAACCTTCTTATACAGTAGCATACTATAGCTGATCTATC
This sequence comes from Aepyceros melampus, assembly GCA_006408695.1. Taxonomy (NCBI): domain Eukaryota; kingdom Metazoa; phylum Chordata; class Mammalia; order Artiodactyla; family Bovidae; genus Aepyceros; species Aepyceros melampus. The sequence continues at coordinate 34,383 of SJXQ01012978.1, read as the reverse complement.
CAGAAAAGAAACATGGATGATACTTTCCCAAAAAAACATTACAAAACTTGTTCCAAAATACACTATATGAAGAAAGAGGGGTTTCAATTATCCTGACATCTTCTGATAGAAATCTAATTAAAAAAACAGAATATCTACCAAACTATTTCCTATCTAACAAACGTATTGTTCAGAAGGCAGAAGAAGCAATAGCTGATACCCTCAACCTCATTTAATCCAGAAACTTGAAATAAAATGAACAAATTACCTTAACATTAAGAATAGTAAGAAAACAATGGGCACAGCCTAACATACCTCCTAAACTTTTTAAAAGTACATTTCAACAATGTTTGTGGAAAACATAGATTTGCAATATAGACTTTTTTTGAGGTACAATTGGTTCATATTATATTAATCTCAGGTATACAAGTTCATGATTCAGTATTTTTATATTAATAGTTATTTAAAGTTATGATAAAATGTTGGCTATATTCCCTGTGGTGTACAATATATTTTTGCAAGTTATTTATTTTATACATGGTATTTTGTACTTCTTAATCTCTTGCCCCTATTTTGACCCTCCTTCCTTCCCTCTACCTACTGATAACCACTAATTTGTTCTCTATATATCTTTTCTGTTTAGTTATATTCATTCATCTCATTTTTTAGATTATGCCATATGTAAGTGATAACATACAGTATTTGTCTTTCTCAGATTATAATACCCTCCAGGTCCATCCATATTATTGCAAATGGCAAGATTTCATCTTTTTACAGCTGAGTAATATTCTGCTGACCCATCAACAGATGAAAGGATAAAGATAAGATAGATATATAGATCACAGCAGTGACCAACTCCCAATCAGTCATATGATTTACAAATATTCTTCCCCATTCAGTAGATTGTCTTCATTTTGGCAATGGTTTCCTTGGCCGTGCAAAAGCTTTGAAATCCATTTGTTTATTTTTGCTTTCATTTCTCTTTATCTTAGGATACAGATCCAAAAAAGTTTTCCATCATTTGTGTCATACAGTGTTATGCCTATGTTTTCTTATATGAGCTTTATGGTTTCTGTCCTTACATTTAGGTCTTTAAACCACTTTGAATTTACTTTTGTGTGAGAAAGTAGCCCAGTTCAATTTATTTACATGTAGCTATAGAATTTTCCCAGCACCACTTACTGAAGAGACTGTGTTTCCCCATTGCACATCCTCATCTCTTCTGTCATAGATTAAGTGACCATAAATGTGTGGGTTTATTTCTGGATTCTCCCTTCCATTTCATTAATCTATGTCTGTTTTTCTGCCAGTACCATTCGGTTTTGATCACTGTAGCTTTGTAGTACAATCTGAAGTCAGGGAGCATAATACCTCAGGATCTGTTCCTCTTTCTCAAGATTGTTTTGGCTATTCAAGGTCCTTTGTGCTTGCATACAAATTTTAAAATTAAATGTTCTAGTTCTGAGGGAAAAAATGCCATGGGTATTTTGATAGGGATTGTATTGAATCTACAGACTGACTGGGGTAGTATGATCATTTTAACAACATTGATTCTTCCAATCCATGAACAAGGAGTGTCTTTTCATCTGTTTGTGTTATATTCAATTTCTTACACCAGTATCTTAAAAGTTTTCTTAGTACAAGTCTTAGGTAGGCTTCTTCCTAGATATTTTATTCTTTTTGATGTGACTGTAAATGGGATTCTTTAGTTTCTCTTTCAGATAGTTTGTTGCTGTATGAGATGCAACAAATGTATGCTAATTTTGTATCCTGCAGCTTTACCAAATTCATTGATGAGCTCTATTAGTCTTCTGGTGACATTTTTAGGATTTTCTATGTACAGTATTATGTCATCTGCAAACAGTGACAGTTTCACTTCTTCCTTTCCAATTTGGATTCCTTTTCTTTTCCTTCTCTGATTTCTGTGGCCAGGACTTTCAAAACTATGTTGACTAGAAGTGATGAGAGTAAACAAACATCCTTGTCTTGTTCCTCATCTTAAAGGAAATGCACTCAGCTTTTCACCATTGAACATGATGTTATTAATAGCTGTACATTTATCATAAATGGCCTTTATTATATTGAGGTACATTTCCTCTATGCCCATTTTCCTGAGATTGTTTTATCATAATGGGATGTTGAACTTTATCAAAAGCACTTTCAACATGTACTGAGATGACCACGTGGCTTTATTCTTCAATTTGTTAATGTGATGTACCATACTGATTGATTTGCGAGCACTGAAAAATCTTTGCATTACTAGGATAAATTCCACTTGATCGTTGTGTATGATCCTTTAATGCACTGTTGGATTCAGTTAGCTTATATTTTGTTGAGAATTTTTACATCTATGTTCATATAGGGAACTGCTGCAATTTTCTTTTTTGTGTGATGTTTTTAGTCTGGTTTTGGTATCAGGGCGAGGCTGACCTCATGGAATAAGTTCAGAAGTGTTCCTTTCTCTGAAATTTTTTTGAGTAGTTTCAAAAAGATAGGTATTAATGTTTGGTAGAATTCAACTATGAGGGCATCTGGTCTTGAATTTTTACTACTGATTCAATTTCATTACTGTTAATTAGTCTATTTGTACTTTCTTCCTGATTTGGTTGGGAGATTATATATTTCCAAAAATTTGTCCATTTTTTTCTAGATTGCATGTTTTATTGGTGTATAGCAATCTCTTATGACCCACTGTATTTCTGTGCTGTCAGCTGTAAAATTCTTTTTCATTTCTGGTTTTACTGACTTGGGGCTTTCTCTTCCGCTCGCTCTCTCTCTCTCTCTCTCTTTTTTTTTTTTTTTTTTGATGAGTCTAGTTAAAAATTTATCAATTTTTTTTATCTTTTCCAAGAGCCAGCTCCTAGTTCCACTGATTTCTCTATTTTTTGTTAGTCTCTATTACATTTTTTTCAGCTCTGATCTTTATGACTTCTTTCCTTCTGCCATGTTTGTTCTTCTCTTTCTAGTTCCTTTAGGTGTAAGGTTAGTTTGTTTCTTTGGTATTTTTCTTCTTTCCTGAGGTAAGTATAAGTCACTATAAACTTCCTTCTTAGAACTACTTTTGCTATATCCCATTAATTTTGGATCATTGTGTTTTCATTTTCACTTGTCTACCGATATTTTTTATTTCTTCTTTGGTTTCTTCACTGATACATTAGGTCTAGCAGCATATTGCTTACTTTCTACATGTTTGTGTTTTTCCCTTAACTACTGACAGTGGATATGGATGATGTTTTACTACTTTTGTGCTTTAATGTTCCCACTTGCTTTGTCACTGACTTACTACCCTTACTGTGTATTTGCCTTTCCAGAGAGCTGTTTCTTTTCATAATTTTCACATTTCTAGTTATTACCATTTCTTTTCCACTTTTTAACATTTTTGTAAAGATGATTTTGTGGTTTTGAACTCTTTTAGATTCTGTTTGTCTGCAAAATTTTTGATCTCTCCAAATATGAATGAAACCCTTGCCAGGTAGGATACTCTTAGTTGTAGGTTTTCCTCTCTCATAGTTTTAAATATGTCATGCCACTCCCTTCTGACCTACAGAGTTTCTACTGAAAAGTCTGCTGATAGCCTTATGGGAGTTCTTTTATATGTAACTCATTCCTTTTTCCCTTCTTGCTTTTAATATTATTTATCTTTAATTTTTGCCACTTCAGTTACAATGTGACTTGGTGTGGGCCTTTTGGATTGATCCTGTTTGGAATTTTCTGTGGTTCCTGGACCTGGATGTGTTTCTATTCCCAGTTTAGGGAAGTTTTCCACTCTTATGTCTTCAAATATGCTCTCTGCCATTTTCTCTCTCTTCTTCTCCTTCTGGGACCCCTACAATGCGAATGTTAATATACCTGATGTTGTCTCAAAGGTCTCTTATACAGTGCTCATTTTTTCTCTTCATTCAGCTTCAATGATTTCCACTATTCTGTCTTCCAGCTCACTAATCTGTTCCTCTATATCATTTAAATTACAGTTTATTCTTTCTAGTATATTTTTTTAAATGTATTTTTGGCTGCTAGGTCTTTGTTGTGGTGCACAGGCTTTCTCTGGTTGCAGTGAGTAGGGGCTACTCTCTAATTAGGGTGTGTGGGCTTCTCATTGTGATGGTTTCTCTTGTTACAGAGCATGTCCTCCAGAGCAAGAGGGCTTCAGTAGCTGTAGCATGCACCCAGAAGTTGCAGAGTGCAGACTCTGGAATGCATGGGCTTCAGCAATCATGGCACAAGGGCGTAGTTGCCCCTGCCATGTGGGATTTTAGTTCTTGGACAAGGGATTAGACCTGTGTCCCCTGCATTGGCAGGTGGATTCTCAACTATTGGGCTACAAGGGAAGTCTCTCTTATAGTGTATTTTTTATCACAGTTATGTAATCTTCATCTCTGCTTGGTCTTCATCTTTATATTTTCTCTTTGTTTAAAATTTCTAACTTCTCATACTCTTGATCCATTCTTCTTCCAAATTCTTTGATCATCTTTATAATCAATACCTTGAACTCTTTATTGGGTAGATTGCCCATTACCACTTAATTCTTCTGGGGTCTTATTTTATTCTTGCATTTGAAACTTGTTCCTGTTGCTGCATTTGCCTGATTTGCCATTTTTGTTTCTATACATCTGGTAGGTTGGTTACATTTCCAGACCTTGGAGAAGTCATCTCTTGTAGGAGACATACTATGCATCTAAGAAGCATACTCTCCTCTCCATATGGTCACCAAACCATACGCTCTAGGCAGGCCCCCTATGTGGGTTGCATGGGTCCTCCTGTTTTGGAGGACTACTACTGTGGGTGGTCTCGTAGGCATGGCTGGCCTTGGTTCAGTTGATTACCAGGCCTGCCTTGTGTGGAGGTTGCTGGCTGCTGGTTGAGGAGCTGGGGCACAAGGTTGGCTGTCTGTGGAGTCATGAGGGGTCCTGGGGCTAGTGCTGGCTCACTAGTGGGCAGAGTCAGGTTCTGGAGTTGGTGGGACCTGGGTTCCCGGATCTAGTGTCAGCCTATCAGTAGGTGGGGCTGGTTCCTAATACAACTGGCTGCACGTTTTGGACACAACTGGTGTCCCAAAGCTCATGTTGGCCTGCTAAGTGAGGCTGGATCATGAAGTGGCTGACTGAGGAGTCCAAGGTATCTCACAGCTGGTGTTAGCCTGCTGTGGGGGTGGGAACGGGGGAGTGAGGCAGGAGGCCAGAGGATCCCAGTGCTGGTGTCAGCTTGCTGGTTGATGGCATCAGGGGACAGGGGATCAAGGGGTTAGTGGTGGCTTCCTTGTGGGCAGAGCTGGGTCCCAGGTGTCTCAGAGCTGGAGGTGACCAACTGATGGGCATGCTGGGTCCTGTACAGCTGGCTGCAAGGTTACAGCAGTCCTACGACTGGTGGCCACACACTGCTGAGTGGAGTTGGGGCCCAGGGAATCCTGGAGCTGATGCTCATGCATTGGTGGCCCTGGAGGTCATGGAATTGGTGTTGGCCCATTGGTAGGTGGGGCTGGGTGCAGAGTCCAAGATATCCCAAAGCTTATGCCAGCCTGCTGGCAGGTTGTCTGGGTCATGCCATGTAGGCTGAAGGTCTGCAATTGTCCTGGGGCTGATGTTGGCCCACCGATGGGCCAGGGTCTCTGGCTGCAAGGCACTGGGTGTCCCATGATTAGTGCCTGTAATGAGGTGTGTGCAGCCCAGTCCTCAGCCCTCTGGAGGACATGGCCTTGTCCCAGGGTGGCTGTGGGCTTCAGGGATCTTAAAGCAGCCTGTCCGCTGGTAGGTGGGACTGTGTCCTTGCCCGGCTAGTTACTTGGCCTGAGACATTTCAGTACTGGTACCAATGGGCTGCAAGTGAGACCAGGTCCGGGTGCTAATAACCTAGAGAAGAATTCCAAATAGGTGCTTTCCAGGATCAGTGTCCACATGGTATAATGAGCTCCCCAAATGGCTTCTGCCAGGGTTATGGTCTCAGGTTGAGCTCCAGTTGCCTCCTGCCTCTACAGGAGGTTCTTCAAGATGAGGAAGTAGTTCTGAACCAGGCTCCTTTCAAACTACTATTTCAACCCTAGGTCCCAGAGGGTGTGGGATATTTTGTATCCCCTTTAAGAGGGGAGTTTCTACCTCCCACAGCCCTCTTGGTCTCCTGAAAGTAAGCCCTGTTGGCCTTCAAAGTCAATCATTCTGAGGGGTTCATCTTTCCAGTACACGACCCTCAGTGGGGGTAGTCTGCTGTAGGACTTAGACCCATGAGTCCCTGGGAAGAAACTGTAATTTTATTTATCTTCCCCTTTATGGGTCACCCGCCCAAGGGTATGAGTCTCTACTATAGCACAGCTCCACCCTTCCTACCCATCTTATTGTGGTTCCTTCTTTATATCTTTAGTTGTAGAAGATCTTTTCTGTTAGATTCTTGTCTTTCTCATCAGTAGGTGCTCTGTAAATAGCTGTAATGTTGGTAGGCCCATGAGAGGAGGTAAGCTTAAGGTCTTCCTACTCCACCATCTTGGTTAAACTCTCTGTAGACTCTTTATTCAACCCTAATCTGCTTCAAATTGTATTAAAGACTAGATAAACACAAAGCAAGGATACTTATCAAAGATGTACAAGGCCATGCGCGTAGGAAAGAGTTAATATTATAGATGTGTGCATGTTCTGTTGCTCAATTGTGTCCAACTCTTTGTGGCCCCATTGATTATAGTCTGCCAGGCTCCTCTGACCCTGGAATTTTCCAGGCAAAAATACTGGAGTGGGATGCCATTTCCTACTCCTTTACCACTGAGCCCCCTGGGAAGCCCCCCTAATACCATACACAAAAATAAACTCAAAATAGATTGAGAGCTAAATTTAAGGCCAAACACTACAAAATTCATAGAGAAAAACATAGGCAGAATATTCTTAGCATAAACACAGCAAGATCTTTTTGATACATGCCGTAAGGAAAATAAAAACAAAAATAAATGGGACCTAACTAAACTTAAAAGTTTTTTGCATAGCGAAGGAAACCATAAACAAAATGAAAAGTCAACTTATGGACTGGGTAAAAATAATTGCAAACAAAGCAACTGACAAAGGATTAAGCTCCAAAACATACAAACAGCTCAATATATTAAAAAAAAAAAAAACTCAATCAAAAAATGGGTATAAGGTTAAATAGACATTTCTCTAAAGAGGGTATATGCTTGGCCAACAAACACATAAAATGAAGCTCTACATCACTAATTATTCAGTTCAGTTCAGTCACTCAGTTGTGTCCGACTCTTTGCGACCCCATGAATCACACCACGCCAGGCTTCCCTGCCCATCACCAACTCCCAGAGTTCACTCAGACTCACGTCCATCGAGTCAGTGATGCCATCCAGCCATCTCATCCTCTGTCGTCCCCTTCTCCTCCTGCTCCCAATCCCTTCCAGCATCAAAGTCTTTTACAATGAGTCAACTCTTCACATGAGGTAGCCAAAGTACTGGAGTTTCAGCTTTAGCATCATTCCTTCCAAAGAAACTCCAGGGTTGATCTCCTTCAGAATGGACTGGTTGGATCTCCTTGCAGTCCAAGGGACTCTCAAGAGTCTTCTCCAACACCACAGTTCAAAAGCATTAATTCTTTGGTGCTCAGCCTTCTTCACAGTCCAGCTCTCACATCCATACATGACTACTGGAAAAAACCATAGCCTTGACTAGACGGACCTTAGTCAGCAAAGTAATGTCTCTGCTTTTGAATATGCTATCTAGGTTGCTCCTAATTTTTCTTCCAAGGAGTAAGCATCTTTTAATTTCATGGCTGAAATCACCATCTGCAGTGATTTTGGAGCCCAGAAAAATAAATTCTGACACTGTTTCCATTGTTTCTCCATCTATTTCCCATGAAGTGATGAGACCAGATGCCATGATCTTCGTTTTCTGAATGTTGCGCTTTAAGCCAACTTTTTCACTCTCCTCTTTCACTTTCATCAAGAGGCTTTTTAGTTTCTCTTCACTTTCTGCCATAAGAGTGGTGTCATCTGCTTATCTGAGGTTATTGATATTTCTCCTGGAAATCTTGATTCCAGCTTGTGTTTCTTCCAGCCCAGTGTTTCTCATGATGTACTGTGCATATAAGTTAAATAAGCAGGGTGACAATATACAGCCTTGACATACTCCTTTTCCTATTTGAAACAAGTCTGTTGTTCCATGTCCAGTTCTAACTGTTGCTTCCTGGCCTGCATACAGATTTCTCAAGAGGCAGGTCAGGTGGTCTGGTATTCCCATCTCTTTCAGGATTTTCCACAGTTTATTGTGATCCACACAGTCAACGGCTTTGGCATAGTCAATAAAGCAGAAATAGATGTTTTTATGGAACTCTTGCTTTTTCCATGATCCAGCGGATGTTGCAATTTGATCTCTGGTTCCTCTGCCTTTTCTAAAACCAGCTTGAACATCAGGGAGTTCACGGTTCACGTATTGCTGAAGCCTGGCTTGGAGAATTTTGAGCATTACTTTACTAGCATGTGAGATCAGTGCAACTGTGCGGTAGTTTGAGCATTCTTTGGCATTGCCTTTCTTTGGAATTGGAATGAAAACCGACCTTTTCCAGTCCTGTGGCCACTGCTGAGTTTTCCAGATTTCCTGGCATATTGAGTGCAGCAGAGAAATGCAAATCAAAACTACAATGAGGTATCACCTCACACTTGGCAGAATGTCCATCATCAAAAATCTATAAACAACAAATGCTGGAGAGGATGTGGAAAAAAGTGAACCCTCTGACACTATTGGTGGGAATGTAAATTGAAATAATCACTATGGAGAACAGTATGAAAACTCCTTAAAAAACTAAAAGTAGAACTACTATTTGATCCAGCAATCCCAGATATATGCCTTTGACTGAGCATATACCCAGTGAAGAGACAATGTACCTCAATGTTCATTGAAGCACTATTTACAATAGCCAGGACATAAAAGCAAATTAAATGTCCATTCACAGATGAATGGATAAAGATGTGGTACATACATATAATGGAATATTACTCAGTCATAAAAAGGAATGAAACTGGGTAATTTGCAGAGACGCAGATGGAATTAGAGACTCTCATACAGACTGAAGTAAGTCAGAAAGGAAAAAATAAACATATTAATACATATATATGGAATCTCAAAAAAATGGCATAGATTATCTTATTTCAAAGCAGCAATAGAGACACAGACATAGAGAACAAATGTATAGATACCAAGGGGTTTCCCTCTCTGCTTGGGAAGAACCACAAGAATGGGATTGACATATATACACTTTCAATACCATGTATAAAATAGATAACTAATGAGAAACTGTACAGCACAGAGAATTCTACTCTGTGTTGAAATAAATGGGAAGAAAATCAAAAACAGAAGGAATATATGTATGTGTGTATAGTCGTGTCCAACTCTTTGTGACCCCATGGACTGTAGCCTACCAAGTTCCTCCCTCCATGGGATTCTCCAGGCAAGAATACTGGAGTGGGTTGCCATTTCCTTCTCCAGGGGATCTTCCCCGATCCAGGGATCAAATCCGGGTCTCCCGCATTCCAGGCAGACCTTTAACCTCTGAGCCACCAGGGAAGCCCATATATATATGTGTGTATGTGTGTGTGTGTGTATATATATATATATATATATATAAATGTATAGCTGATTCACCTTGCTGTACAGCATCTAACACAACATTGGAAAGCAACTATACTCCAACAAAAATTAATTTTAAAAAACTTTAAAAATGAGTAGAAGTTTATCTTAACTGAAATAGAACTAATTAGTTATTACTTAATCTGATGCATGACATCTCTATCCTGAATATTCCACATTAAGAAAAACATTTCTGATCACAAGATACTTAGTTTCCTTTATAGAGGTTTATGAATTATTGATATTTCTAAGGTGGACTAACTATTAAGTTTATATAAGTTCTATATTTTCAGAGAGATTGATTCAATGAGATGGTAGGAGGGGTGCAATTACAATTAAATCAAATCTCATACTTGTTGGATGAACAAACCAGAGAACAACAATTCCAAGAAGTTCTCTCAGTTTTGTAAAGGTTCTGAATCCCACGTTAGACTTCCCAGCATAAGGATTCAACAAAGGGACTAAGAATTCCCATGGAATCTGACTTTGAGGACCAGTAGGACTTCCATGGGACTGGCAGAAACAAAGACTCCACTCTTGGAGGGCACACACAAAATCTTGTGCACATTAAAGTTCTACATTATCAAATAGCTTTTGTTTCTTTAAGCTTTAATTGATATGTTTATGAAAGTTCTAAAATATAATAATTCACATAAAGATTACAGTAATTTTGCAAGCTCAACCTCTCAGCATAAATATTATTTTGCAAATGACCTCTATCTAATCCTTAGATTAGGTAAGTTTGTGGAGGAAAATTTTGCACTCTTATAAAAATAGATTAATTATTGAGAAGAAAGATATCAGTCCTACTCTGCAATCTTACTAAAATTCAGTAAAATCAGTAACACAAACTTACTATTCCTATTTCCTGTTTTCTAAAATATTGAGCAATTAACACTAAATTGTAAGAAAAAGATACAGATAAAACAAAACATTTTGGTTTTTTTATATAAATTTATTTGTTTTAATTGGAGGCTAATTACTTTACAGTATTGTATTGGTTTTGCCATACATTGACATGAATCCGCCATGGTGTACATGTGTTCCCCATCCTGAACACCCCTCCCTCCCCATCCCATCCCTCTGGGTCATCCCAGTGCACCAGCCCCAAGCATCCTGTATCATGCATCGAACCTGGACTGGCAATTCACTTCACATATGATAATATACATGTTTCAATGCCATTCTCCCAAATCATTCCACCCTCGCCCTCTCCCACAGAGTTCAAAAGACTGTTCTATACATCTGTGTTTCTTTTGCTGTCTCACATGCAAGGTTATTGTTACCATCTTTCTAAATTCCATATATATGTGTTATTATACTGTATTGGTATTTTTCTTTCTGGCTTACTTCACTCTGTATAATAGGCTCCAGTTTCATCCACCTCGTTAGAACTGATTCAAATGTATTCTTTTTAATGGCTGAGTAATACTCCATTGTGTATATGTACCACAGCTTTCTTATCCATTCGTCTGCAGACAAAAAGAAAGACCATGAGAAAATACTTGAGGAGATAATAGTTGAAAACTTCCCTAAAATGGGGAAGGAAATAATCACCCAAGTCCAACAAACTCAGAGAGTCCCAAACAGGATAAACCCAAGGCAAAACACCCCAAGATGCATAATAATCAAATTAACAAATTCTGGCTTACTTCACTCTGTATAATAGGCTCCAGTTTCATCCACCTCGTTAGAACTGATTCAAATGTATTCTTTTTAATGGCTGAGTAATACTCCATTGTGTATATGTACCACAGCTTTCTTATCCATTCGTCTGCAGACAAAAAGAAAGACCATGAGAAAATACTTGAGGAGATAATAGTTGAAAACTTCCCTAAAATGGGGAAGGAAATAATCACCCAAGTCCAACAAACTCAGAGAGTCCCAAACAGGATAAACCCAAGGCAAAACACCCCAAGATGCATAATAATCAAATTAACAAAGATCAAGCAAAACATTTTTGGTGTGCATATTGACCTGGCCTTGCAATCTGGTGAGAAAGGTGACTGGAATATTTGCATATTGTATTGCATAATGAGACCAATGCAAAATGTTTGCAGCTCATGTAAAAGACAAAGTGGCATATTTTCAGCTTTAATGGGGACACTCAGAGAAGTTCCAATTCTTCCTGACATTTCTTATAGTTAAATAAATGTGGTCTAGGTAGGAGTGTCTAGAAAATAATAGAAGAGCCAGTCAATTATATTTCAATGACTGAATTGAAATATAACTGACTTGCTCAAATATAATTGAGCCAGTGATCCTCATAAAAATGATCAGAAAAATTTCAGTGTTCCTTTTTGCCTAAGAATGACATGGCCTTTTGGAATGCAAGCCAAAATGTGCCTTAATGTTTGGAGCCAGAAATTGCTGACTCCTCCCAGAGTGAAATGTGTACTACCTTGAGAAAGAAAATTCTTTTCTCTTATTGGATGATGGACTTTGGAATGATATTCATGAAATTTGTTAAGATTATTGTATAAAAACTTTCACTTGTGCTTTGCAGTGAGGAAAATACCCTTTAATACAACAATGATAAGGTACTTTACATTTTCTCCAGCCAATCAGATCTAGTTTACTCAAGCAAATGTTTATAATGCAAGTAAATGAATGTGTTCAAGGAATATTTATGCTATTCTTTTCATTTATCTATTTATTTATTTACTTATTTTGGCCACAAAGCTTGCAGTCTTGGCTCCCCAACCAGAGATGAAACCTGGGCCTATGAAGTTAAAAACATTGAGTACTAACCACTATAGCAGCTCAGTTGGTAAAGAATCTGCCTGTAATGCAGGAGACTTGGGTTCGATCTCTGGGTCAGGAAGATCCCCTGGACGAGGAAATGGCAACCCACTCCAGCTCTCACCTGAAGAATTCCATGGACAGAGGAGCTGGTGGGCTACAGTCTGCAAACAGACATGACTGTGCGACTAACATTCAACTTTCATTTTCAACAGCTGGACTACCAGGGAATTCCTATTCTCCTTTTAAATTGTTACAACTTTTTTTGAGAAGGGAGATACTGAACATTCCAAGGAAAACCGTTATCTCTGTTTCTCCTTCTCACTTATGCAGAGACAATATATGTATCTTAAGCAAATAGATGGGGAACCAGTGGAAGCAGTGTCAGACTTTATTTTTCTGGGCTCCAAAATCACTGCAGATGGTGATTGCAGCCATGAAATTAAAAGATGCTTACACCTTGGAAGAAAAGTTATGACCAACCTAGATAGCATATTCAAAAGCAGAGACATTACTTTGCCAACTAAGGTCCATCTAGTCAAGGCTATGGTTTTTCCAGTGGTCATGTATGGATATGAGAGGTGGACTGTGAAGAAGGCTGAGCACTGAAGAATTGATGCTTTTGAACTGTGGTGTTGGAGAAGACTCTTGAGAGTCCCTTGGACTGCAAGATCCAACCAGTCCATTCTGAAGGAGATCAGCCCTGGGATTTCTTTGGAAGGAATGATGCTAAAGCTGAAACTCCACCTCATGCGAAGAGTTGACTCATTGAAAAAGTCTCTGATGCTGGGAGGGACTGGGGGCAGGAGGAGAAGGGGAAGACAGAGGATGAGATGGCTGGATGGCATCACTGACTCAATGGACATGAGTCTGAGTGAACTCCGGGAGTTGGTGATGGACAGGGAGGCCTGGCGTGCTGCGATTCATGGGGTCACAAACAGTCAGACATGACTGAGCAACTGAACTGAACTGAACTGAATATGGCTGAAAGAGATGGGAATACCAGACCACCTGACCTGCCTCTTGAGAAACCTCTATGTAGGTCAGGAAGCAACAGTTAGAACTGGACATGGAACAACAGACTGGTTCCAAATAGGAAAAGGAGTATGTCAAGGCTGTATGTTGTCACTCTGCTTATTTAATCTATGCACAGTACATCATGAGAAACCCTGGACTGGAAGAAGCACAAGCTGGAATCAAGATTGCCAGGAGAAATATCAATCACCTCAGATATGCAGAGGACATCACCCTTATGGCAGAAAGTGAAGAGGAACTAAAAAGCCTCTTGANACTCTGCTTATTTAATCTATGCACAGTACATCATGAGAAACCCTGGACTGGAAGAAGCACAAGCTGGAATCAAGATTGCCAGGAGAAATATCAATCACCTCAGATATGCAGAGGACATCACCCTTATGGCAGAAAGTGAAGAGGAACTAAAAAGCCTCTTGAGGAAACTGAAAGAGGAGAGTGAAAAAGTTGGCTTAAAGCTCAACATTCAGAAAACTAAAATCATGGCATCCAGTCCCATCACTTCACGGGAAATAGATGGGGAAACAGTGGAAACAGTGTCAGACTTTATTTTTCTGGGCTCCAAAATCACTGCAGATGGTAACTGCAGGCATGAAATTAAAAGACGCTTATTCCTTGGAAGGAAAGTTATGACCAACCTAGATAGTATACTCAAAAGCAGAGACATTACTTTGCAACAAAGGTCCGTCTAGTCAAGGCTATGGTTTTTCCAGTGGTCATGTATGGATGTGAGAGTTGGACTGTGAAGAAAGCTGAGAACCAAAGAATTGATGTTTTTGATCTGTGGTGTTGGAGAAGACTCTTGAGAGTCTCTTGGACTGCAAGGAGATCCAACCAGTCCATTCTGAAGGAGATCAGTCCTGGGTGTTCTTTGGAAGGACTGATGCTGAAGCCAAAACTTCAATACTTTGGCCACCTCATTCAAGGAATTGACTCATTGGAAAAGACTCTGATGCTTGGAGGGTTTGGGGGCAGGAGGAGAAGGGGACAACAGAGGATGAGATGGCCAGATGGCATCACCGGCTCAATAGACATGAGTTTGAGTGAACTCCGGGAGTTGGTGATGGACAGGGAGGCCTGGAGTGCTGCAATTCATGGGGTCGCAAAGAGTTGGACATGACTGAGCAACTGAACTGAACTGAACTGAATATGGCAACATTAGATGAATAAAGTCACTTCTTAAGAGAACAGATCCTTGGTTTATATTTTTTTAACATTTGAATTTAGCAGCTTCAGATTCTAAATCATGTCTCAAAAATCAAGATCCCAATGTAACCAAAGTCCTCAAGTAGGTATTGCATACATATTAAGATACAAAAGCCCCCCAAAGCTTCATTTAGTTCAGTTTTTAATTTTGTGCATATATGAAACGAATCACCAGTCAGGTTTGATGCATGATAATGGATGCTTCGGGCTGGTGCACTGAGACGACCCAGAGGGATGGTATGGGGAGGGAGGAGGGTGGGGGGTTCAGGATGGGGAACACGTGTGTACCTGTGGCAGACTCATGTTGATGTATGACAAAACCAATACAATATTGTAAAGTAATTAACCTCCAATTAAAATAAATAAATTTATATTTTAACAAACAAAAAAAAATGAGAGATGATCTACAAGATCTGCAGCAAGACTCAAGCTTATGGAATAAAGTAACTGAGTTTTTAATTCCTCAATAGCAAAAAAAAAAAAAAAAGATACAAAAGCCCCCCAAAGCTTCATTTAGTTCAGTTTTTAATTTTGTGCATATATGAAACGAATCACCAGTCAGGTTTGATGCATGATAATGGATGCTTCGGGCTGGTGCACTGAGACGACCCAGAGGGATGGTATGGGGAGGGAGGAGGGTGGGGGGTTCAGGATGGGGAACACGTGTGTACCTGTGGCAGACTCATGTTGATGTATGACAAAACCAATACAATATTGTAAAGTAATTAACCTCCAATTAAAATAAATAAATTTATATTTTAACAAACAAAAAAAAATGAGAGATGATCTACAAGATCTGCAGCAAGACTCAAGCTTATGGAATAAAGTAACTGAGTTTTTAATTCCTCAATAGCAAAAAAAAAAAAAAAGAACAATTGCATTTTCTAATATTATTGCTTTTCTCACTCAATGAATTGTATTTTAATTGATTACCTATGGTTTACATAGGGCTTCTCAGGTGGTGTTTAGTGGTAACGAATCCACCTGCCAATGCAGGAGACACAAGACACATGAGTTCAACCCCTGTGTCAAAAAGATTCCCTGGAGTAGGAAACGGCAACTCGTTCCAGTATTCTTGCCTGGAAAATTCCATGGACAGAGGAACATGGCAGGCTACAGTCTATGAGGCCGCAAAGAGTCAGACTCAGTGACTCAACAACAGCATATGCCTATTGGCCATTTTCTTAACTGTCCTGGGTTTGTTTTTGTAGGTCTTTTTTCTTCCCTTCCTCTTTCATTCTCTAGTGGTTTGATGACCATCTTTAGTGTTGTATTGGGTATCCTTTTTCTTTTTAGTTGGTGTATCTATTATAGTTTTGGGGTTTGCTATTCCTAGGAGGTTTTGATACAGCAGTCTATATATGTACAAGGTTGTTTTAAGTTGCTGGTCTCTTTCTTCCCTGGAGAAGTTCCTTTAAAATATGTTATAAAGCTGGTTTGGTGGTGCTGAATCCTCTGAACTTTGCTTGTCCATAGCTTTTGATTTCTCCATTAAAACTGAATGAGATTTTTGCTGGGTAGAGTATTCTTGATTGTAGGTTTTCCCTTTCATCACTTGAAATATACCATGTCATTCCCTTCCGGCTTGCAGAATTTCTGCTGAAAAATCAGCTGATATCTTATAGAGATTCCTTTGTGTGTTATCTGTTGCTTTTAGTATTTTATCTTCGTCTTCCATTTTTGTCAGTTTGATTAATTTGTATCTCAGCATGTTCCTCCTCAGGTTCATCCTGTATGGGACTCTCTGTACTTCCTAGACTTGAGTGTTTCCTTTATCATGTTAGGGATATTTTGAGTTATATCTTCAAATATCTTCTCAGCCCTTTCTCTTTCTTTTCTACTTCTGAAAATGAAAGTTGCTCAGTCATGTCTGACTCTTTGCGACCCCACAGTCCATGGAATTCTCCAGGCCAGAATACTGGAGGATTTCCCTTCTCTGGGGGATCTTCCCAACCCAGGGATTAAACCCAGGTCTTCCACATTGTAGGTGGATTCTTTACCAGCTGAGCCACCAGGGAAGCCAAAGAATACTGGAGTGGGTAGCCTATCCCTTCTCCAGGGTGTCTTCCCAACCTAGGAATTGAACCAGGGTTTCCTGTATTGTAGAGGGATTCTTTACCAACTGAGCTATCAGGGAAGCCCTATAATAACCAGCAGGTCTCCTTCTGGGACCCCTATAAATGTTGGTCCAGTCAATACTGTCACAGAGGTCTCTGAGATTGTCTTCAATTCTTTTCATTCTTTATTCTGTTCTGTGGCAGTGATTTCCACCACTCTGTCTTCTAGTTAACTTATTCATTCTTCTACCTCAGTTATTATGATATTGATTCCTTCTAGTATATTTTTTTCATTTCAGTTACTATACTGTTCATCTCTGATGGTTCATTCTTTAAATCTAATTCTTTGTTAAACTTTGCTCATCCATCTTTCCTTTTAGTCAAAGAATCCACAGCTCAGGTTAACAAAGGTCATTGATTTTGACTTTGGGTTGCCCTAGTGTGTTTTTTCCCTTCTTTCACACTACCTAACACATAGGTAAGTCTTTCTATCCAAACTTCTCTAAGGGTGGAATGAGAAAGACAACCTATTTAAGTTTTATTTTTCTTAAGCTTTGGGTAATCAGAATTTTTTATTGAGAATAACTGATATAACACTATAAATCTGTACATACAGTAAAATGATCACCACAGTAAGGTTGGGTAACATCTGTCACCATACACAGTTACAAATTTTTCCTATGATGAGAATGTTTAAGATTTAGTCTTTTAGCAACTTTCCAATATGGAATATAGTATTATCAATCATAATAACCAGGCTGTACATTACATCCTTGTGACTTATTTATTTTATAACTAGAAATTTGTGCCTCCTTCACTCATTTTGCCCACCTCTTGCTTTAGCAACCACCAATCTGTTCTCTGCATCTAAAAGTATGGTTGTTTTGAAAATTTAGATTCCATATATAAATGAGATCATACAGTATTTGTCTTTATCCGACTTAGTTCACTTAACCTAATGTCCTCAAGGTCAATCCACATTGTCACAAATGGCAAGATTTCATTCCCTTTTATTGCTGAGTAATATTTTATTGTATCTGTACACCACAATGTCTTTATCCATTCATCCACTGATGGACACTTAAGTTGTTCTCTCTCTTGACTATTGTAAATAGTGTTGCAATAACATGGGGGTGCATATATCTTTCAAGTTAGGATTTTCATTTTGTTTGGAAAACTAACCAGAAGTGCAACTGCTGAATCATATGGGAGTTCTACTTTTCATTTTTTGAGGAACCTCCATACTGTTTTTCATAGTGGCTGCGCCAATTTACATTCCCACTGAATTGTAGAGGTTCCCTTTTCTTCACACCCTCATCAACAGTCTTATTCCTTTTTTTATTATAACCATTCTAACAGGTATGAGATGACATTTCATTGTGGTTTTGATTTGCATTTCCCTAGTGATGTTGACGATGGTGTGATTAATGGCAGAAAGTGAAGAGGAACTAAAAAGCCTCTTGAGGAAACTGAAAGAGGAGAGTGAAAAAGTTGGCTTAAAGCTCAGCATTCAGAAAACGAAGATCATGACATCTGGTTTCATCACTTCATGGGAAATAGATGGGGAAACAGTGGAAACAGTGTCAGACTTTATTTTCTGGGGCCCAAAATCACTGCAGATGGTGATTGCAGCCATGAAATTAAAAGTTGCTTACTCTTTGAGGAAAAGTTATGACCAACCTAGATAGTATATTCAAAAGCAGAGACATTACTTTGCCAACTAAGGTGCGTCTAGTCAAAACTATGGTTTTTCCAGTGGTCATGTATGGATGTGAGAGTTGGACTGTGAAGAAGGCTGAGTGCCGAGGAATTGATGCTTTTGAGCTGTGGTGTTGGAGAAGACTCTTGAGAGTCCCTTGGACTGCAAGGAGATCCAACCAGTCCATTCTGAAGGAGATCAGCCCTGGGATTTCTTTGGAAGAACTGATGCTAAACCTGAAACTCCAGTACTTTGGCTACCTCATGCGAAGAGTTAATTCACTGGAAAAGACTCTGATGTTGGGAGGGTTTGGGGGCAGGAGGAGAAGGGGATAACAGAGGATGAGATGGCTGGATGGATCACTGACTGGGTGGATGTGAGTCTGAGTGAACTCCGGGAGTTGGTGATGGACAGGGAGGCCATGGAGTGCTGCAATTCATGGGGTCACAAAGAGTCAGACACAACTGAGCGACTGAACTGAACTGAGTGATTTTGAGCATTTTTTCATGTACCTGCTGGCCACCTGTAGGCCCTCCTTGGAAAAATGTCTCCTCAAATCATCCGCCCATTTTTAATGAGAATTTTGGGGGTTTCTGTTGTTCTAGAATTGTAAGAGTTCTTTATATATTTGACCCCTTATGAAATATATTTGCAAATATTTTGTCCTATTTAGTAAATTGCCTTTTCATTTTGTTGATCTTTCCTTTTCTGTGCAAGACAAAATTATTTTTAAGGCAAGAAATAGTGGAGCAAACAGAGACAGATCATAATGATAAAAGAGTCAATACATCAAGAAGATATAACCACCACAAATGTATATACACATAACAAGTGCAATGAAGCAAAAAAAGACATGAAGCATAATCTGGCTAAATTTTAAAAGTAATTCAAAAATTAGAGTTGGAGATTCAGTACTCCACTCAGTATTCGATAGAACTAGACAGAGAAACAGTAAGGGTAGCAAATGTATGAAAAATATTATCTACCAATTTAACCTACTGACATTTATAGAACTCAGCCAAACAAAAGCTAAGTACATATACTTTCTAAACATATATGAAACAATTAGGATATTCCTATGCCAGCCCACAAAGTAAGTCCAAATAAACAACTTCTAATCAAGGTATGAGTCAAAAACTCACAAGGGAAATTAGAAAATATTTTGAACTGAATGAAAATGGAAGCAGAACATATCAAAACTTATGGAACAGAGCCTAAATGATTAAAGAGAAAATTACTGCTGTACACACCTATATTATTAGATAGGAAGAAAAATCTCAAATCAATAATGTAAGTTCCCACTTACAAGCTAAAAGAATTAAAAATTAAACACAAAGAAAGAAGATAATAAGTATTTCTACTGATTTATATTCTGATAGAAATTTGTGAAACAGAAAACAGAGAAGCAACAGAGAAAACCAATGAAACAAAATACTGCTTCTCTGAAAAGATAAACAAAATTGGAAAACCTTGAACTAGACTGACAAAGTAAGAAGACAAAAATTATCAAAACCAGGAGAGGAAAAGCAATTCTGAAAGGTTATATATTATATGATTCTATTTATACAATGTTTTCAAAATGACAAAATTATGGCAATAAAGAATAAAAATAAGTAGCATGAGGTTGTTGCTCTTGTGTGATGCAATAGTTCTGTATTCTGATTGCTATATTTTTTACAGAAATTCATGTATGTAATAAAATTTCATTAAAATTAAATACACATACAAAATAAATACATGTAAAACTTGGTGAAATACAAATAAAGTCTGTATTTAGTTAACTTCACTATGCATTTTTGGAGAAGGCAATGGCACCCCACTCCAGTACTATTGCCTGGAAAATCCCATGGACAGAGGAGCCTGGTAGGCTGCAGTCCATGGGGTCAGGAAGAGTCGCACACGACTGAGCAACTTCACTTTCACTTTTCGCTTTCATGCATTGGAGAAGGAAATGGAAACCCACTCCAGCAATCTTGCCTGGAGAATCCCAGGGATGGGGGAGCCTGGTGGGCTGCCGTCTATGGGATCGCACAGAGTTGGACACGACTGAAGTGACTTAGCAGTAGCAGCTATGCATTTTTACAAATGTTTATGAGTCTACAACTATTTCAAAATAGTTTAAACAAAACTTGAGACTTTTTTAACTTCATGTGCATGCTATGTCACTTCAGTCATGTCCAACTCTTTGCAACAGTATGAACTGTAGCTCGCCAGCCTCCTCTGTCCCTGGTATTCTCCAGGTAAGAATACTGGAGTGGGTTGCTATGCCCTACTTATATGAAGGTATGAAGTTTTTAACTTCATACCACAAACAAAAAAAAAGTTAATTCAAAATGGATATGTCTAAATATTAGAATTAAAGTCATTAATTTTCTAGAAAATATAGGAAAATGTGTTTCCTTAGGTTGCTGCTGCTGCTGCTGCTGCTGCTAAGTCGCTTCAGTCATATCCAACTCTGTGCGACCCCAGAAACGGCAGCCCACCTGGCTCCTCCATCCATGGGATTTTCCAGGCAAGAGTACTGGAGTGGGGTGCCACTGCCTTCTCCAGTTTCCTTAGGTTAGGTAAAGAATTTCTTAGTTATAACACCAAAAATACAATATAGAATGGGGAAAAAAACAATGAACTGAACTTCACCAAAAGTAAAAGATCTTAATCTTTGAGAAAATGAAAAGACAAAAAGAAATTGAACCTAACTAAACTTAAAAGCTTTTGCACAGCAAATAAAACCACTGCTAAAAATGAAAACACAGCCTACTGAATGGAAAATATAGTTGTAAATGATATGATCAATAGGGGTGTATATCCAAATATGTAAGTAGTTTATATAACTGAATAATTAATACTGCAATCACATGGATGGGTCTGAAGGGTTTCATTCTTAGTGAAATAAGTCAGGAAAAGACAAACATATAAATATATGGAATAATCTAAAAAATGAAACAGAAAAAAGCAGATACAGAGAACAGACTAGTAATTACAAGTGGTAGAGGGGAAAAGGGAGAGGCAAAATAAGTATATAATAAATAAGCTACAAGTATACACTGTACAGAACAGGGAATATAGCCAATATTTTACAATAACTTTGAATTGAGTATTATCTATAAAAAAATTGAATCACCATTTGCAGACCTAAAATTAATATAATACTATAAATCAACCATACTTCAATTTTTTTAAAAATTAAGAATATGAAAAGACATCTGAAAAAATATTTTAAAACCATATATATGATAAAATATATTAATACTACTTAATTAAAAAACTAATAATCCAATTTTAAATGGTCAAAACATCTGAAGAGACATTTTATCAAAGAAGATATACAAATTTCTAGTAAGTACATGAAAAGTTGTACATCAGTAGTCATTAAAGTGAAAAGTGAAGTCACTCAGTCATGTCCGACTCTTTGTGACCCCATGGACTGTAGCCTGCCAAACTCCTCCACCCATGGGATTTTCCAGGCAAGAATACTGGAGTGGGTCGCCATTTCCTTCTCCAGGGGATCTTCCCAACCCAGGAATCAAACCCTGGTCTCCTGCACCACAGGCAGACTCTTTACTGTCTGAGCCACCAGGGAAGACCTCTGGTTTACTGTAGCTAGAGACTAAAGCAAATCTGAGAAATTCCCATGCTCCCAGGGCCCCAGCATTGAGGACGAGACCAGGACATCAAAGGCCTCTCCACACTAGGCTCAGAAGCCTCATGCCTCCCTGGGCCTTTAAAGATAAGCACAGGACACATGAAAAGTTGTACATCAGTAGTCATTAGGAAAATGTAAACTAAAATCACAATAAAGTGCTACCCCTGTTATACAAAGAATGACAATACCAAGTGTTAACAAGGATGTAGAAAAACACGAGCCTTCATACACTGCTGGTGGGAATGTAAAATGGTACAGCTACTTCAGAAAACACTTTAGCAATTTCTTAAAAAGCCAGACTTAAACCTAGTGTTGTTGCCTGAAAAATCCCATGGATGGAGGAGCCTGCAGTCCATGGGGTCGCTAAGAGTTGGACACGATTGAGCAACTTCACTTTCACCTTTCACTTTCATGCACTGGAGAAGGAAACGGCAACCCACTCCAGTGTTCTTGCCTGGAGAATCCCAGGGACAGGGGAGCCTGGTGGGCTGCCGTCTATGGGGTCGCATAGAGTCAGACACGACTGAAGCGACTTAGCAGCAGCAGCAAACCTAATGTGTGTGCTCAGCTGCTTCAGTCATGTCCCACTCTTTGTGGCTCTATGGACTGTAGCCCATCAGACCCTTTGTCTATGGGATTTTCCAGGCAAGAACACTAGAGTGAGTTGCCATGCCCTCTTCCAGGGGATCTTCCTAACCCAGGGATTGAACCTGCATCTCCTGTGACTTCTGCATTGCAGGCAGATTCCATACCACTGAGCCAACAGGGAAGCCCTAAACCTACTGTACAACCCAACAAAACCATCCCTAGCAGGTTCATAGCAGCATTATTCACAAGAGCCAAAAGGTAAAAGTAGCTCAAGTGTCCATTGACAGATAAGTAAACAAAATGTGGTAGATATACAAAGAAATTCAGTCTTAAAAAGAAGGAAATTCTAACACATGCTACAACATGGATAAATCTTGAATATATTATGCTAAATGAAACAATCCAGCTATAAAAAGACAAATACTCTGAACCTTTGTCTATGGGATTTTCCAGGCAAGAACACTAGAGTGAGTTGCCATGCCCTCTTCCAGGGGATCTTCCTAACCCAGGGATTGAACCTGCATCTCCTGTGACTTCTGCATTGCAGGCAGATTCCATACCACTGAGCCAACAGGGAAGCCCTAAACCTACTGTACAACCCAACAAAACCATCCCTAGCAGGTTCATAGCAGCATTATTCACAAGAGCCAAAAGGTAAAAGTAGCTCAAGTGTCCATTGACAGATAAGTAAACAAAATGTGGTAGATATACAAAGAAATTCAGTCTTAAAAAGAAGGAAATTCTAACACATGCTACAACATGGATAAATCTTGAATATATTATGCTAAATGAAACAATCCAGCTATAAAAAGACAAATACTCTGATTCTATTTGTATGAGGTACACAGGGTGGTTGCCAGAGAACTGGGAGGAGAGGAGAATGGGAAGTTATTTTTCAATGGCTATAGAGTTTCAGTTTTACAAGATTTTTAAAGAGTTCTGAAGATGAATGGTGGTGATTGTTGCACAACAATGTGAATGTACTCAAGACCATTTAATCGAACACTTAAACATGATTAAGATGGTAAGTTTTATTATGTGTATTTTATCACAATTATAAATTTTTAAGCAATAAAAATAACCAGAAATGTAGGGGTTTTTTTTTAATTAAAACAAAACTTAAGTCGCCTTAAAACCTTGGGATTGCAATGCTATTGCTCTGTAGTCTATGTTCAGTTTTCTCTGTAGATTGTATGAGTTTAGATATCACAACTTTGATAGAATCTTGTATGCTGCTATTAGCAGTGCCAGATCCAGAAGAATGAAGAGCAGGCCTGAAGAACATCAGCCTACCTTTGTCACAATTCAGTCCCTCAAGCATATCCAGCCTAAGACATAGCCAATAGAAGACCACAAACGGAATGCTCAAGATAGGGACTTAGTTTGGAAGAAAAAGAAAAGGGCAAAAGAACATGAGCTTGAGATTTATAGAAAACAATACCAAAAAGTGGGGCTTATTCTTACACAAACTCACCAAGGATAAGACAGACTAGAGATACTTCCTCCCCTCCTGGCTTCAAACCAGCCTCTACAAACAGCAGCAGGAAAAGAAAGATTCTATCTATTCCCTTGGAGAAGATTCACAGATGCTAGAAGACCCTTTGTGCTAAGAGACTGGAGTCCCAAGCTAAAGTATTCATTACCTCCCTCACCGGCCCCACCACTGGCTTTTCCTTTAACTTTCCTGACCTAGTCAACCACATACTTTCCTAATATTCTAGTCTCTGATCCCCACTCATCTTGGAATTCCTCTCTCTCCCTTTCCCTTCAAGTCACTGAGTTTATCCACTTTGGCGTCAAAATGTCTTAAAGCTGTCATCTTCCTTTCAATTCAGTTAATACCATGTATCTCATACCTGGACAACTAAATGAAAATTTTATAGGAGAAACTATTTGAGGCTATGCAATGCTACATTCTTCTATAAACTTCTACTCAATAATTTTAGCATTCATCAGTGAATCTTGCCTACAACAATTATTCCTCTGGCATTCTAATTGTGACTTCTCATTTTTCTCATTCCATCTACATTTATTAACTGGAATTCTCCTGTAAGAGAAGAACTGTCCCTTCTCCTAATTTATGCAACCACTGTTTATATCATCATGAATTCATAGGTGTTCTATTCTTCATATCATCATATTTACCTATTTTGTTACACAAGTTGTTCTAGCTTTGGCTGTTTGGAGCTCTTTCAAGTTAACTTCTGTGTCTTTCTGACATACTATCATTTTTTTTAAAGCACTTCCTTACTTTTTAACACAGCAAATGTTCCAGGGTCACCTTGTCTTTTCCTTGCCCCAGTGCTGGAATCATACTCTTCTCCAAAAGCCCTGGTTCTGTGGGTGAAGACTCTTGAAAGTCCCATGGACAACAAGGAGATCAAACCAGTCAAGCTAAAGGAAATCAATCCTGAACATTCATTGAAAGGACTGATGCTGAAGCTGAAGCTTCAGTACTTTGGCCACTTGATGCGAAGAGCTGACTCATTCAGACATGACTGAGCTACTGAACAACAACAACTTAAAAATCAACATTTGGGCACAACATGTGCTCACTACTATTAGGGTATCGCTACTTCTAGGTCCTTCTCAGTAGGAGATAGGAAATTCATATGTATATACAACTGATTTGTGCTCACATGTCCATATTTATTTCTGTATCTATCTACTTGTATAAACATTAAAAGCACGGAGAGGGGGTAATAGAATACATTAGTTCATTCAGATGCCTCTAAATCCAATCTAATACCAAAGGATTCATTCTAGAATTCCCATTTGTTTGTCATTTCTTTCTCTAATAGTGAGAAACATGCTTTCCATCTACTATATTTACTTATCTGTTCAATAGCAATTAAAAACAGCTTCAGAATTGCTATTCCATAACCCTATGAGAGGGCTTCCCAAGTGATGCTAATGGTAAAGAACCTGCCTACCAATGCAACAGACAAGAGTTCAATCCTCTGGAGATCGGCACTGCAATCCACTCCAGTATTCTTGCCTGGAGAATCCCATGGACGGAGGAGCCTGGCGGGCTACAGTCCATAGGATCGCAAAGAATTGAACATTACTGAAGCGACTTAGCACATACACATTGCTTCAAGAAACAAATTTATCAACTACAGTTCAGTGATTTTGTTCAGTACTTTTTTTCATTAACCTTGCAGAATTCAGTCAAAATAAACTTTCTTATTAATAATCCTGTCTTCTTCAAGCATTTTGTGTAGTTGTGTCATTCACTGCAATAGAGGTAAGATTAATTTGCAAATTCCATTTTTAGTTTCCCATCATCCTGGTTGATTTTTTAAAATTTGAGGACAGTAAAACTCACTCTCTGTGGTGTAACATTTCTATGAGTTTTGATAGTTGCACACATAATCAAGTATCCACTAGCACACTGCTACATAAACCAGTCTAATGCCCAAGAAGCTCCCTCATGCCACTCCTTCATTATCAATCCCTTTCTCCATTTTCACCCCTTAGCAAACTGAATTGTTGTTTCTGATTTTGGGTTTTTGACCCTACAGTTTATTTTTTTTTTCAGAATATCCTATTAATGGAGTCATACAATAGTGTTTGGGATATGTCTTCATTCACTTAGCTAAATGCATTTAGGATTCATCCCATGTTGTTGTGAATCAATAGATCATTATTCTATATTGCTGAACAGTATTCCACTGAATGGATGTACCACTGTTTATTGACCCATTCATCTACAATACAGCTTTTTCCATAGATACAAATTTTCAACTGACTTGAGTCAATTTTTAAGAGCAAGACTAGACTGTCATATGATAAATGGATGTTTAGCTTTATAGGAAACTACCAAATTTTTTCCAGAGTGGGTGTATACTTTGCATTCTCACCAATAATGCAGGAGAGTTCCTACTGTTCCACATCCTCAACAGCACTTGGCATTGCCAGTTTTGTTTGATAAGACATTCTAATAGATATATATATACACATATACATATGTACATACATATACACATACATATATACATACACACACACACACACACACACACACACACACATGCGGGCTTCCCTAGTGGCTCAGTGGTAAAGAATCTGCCTGCAATGCAGGATATTCAGGAGAGGCAGTTTCGATCCCTGGGGTTGGGAAGATTCCCTGGAAGAGGGCATGGCAAACCACCCCAGTATTCTTGCCTGGAGAATCCCATGGACAGAGGAGCCTGGTGTGCTACAGTCCATAGAGTTGGAAAGAGCTGGACACTACTGAAGTGACTAAGCACCCATACACACACACACACATACACATATATTCACACACACCTATAGAAGAGTTTTATTTGATTTTCATAGGGATTGAGTTACATATATTGATTACATATTAGAGAATTGATGTCTTACCAATATTGAGTCCTCTAATCCATGAACACATTATCTCTCTCTCTCTCTTCATATATTTGACTTCTTCCCCTCTGTCTTACAGTTTTCAGCATAAATATACATTTTGTTAGATTTATAACTTTTGGCGCTATTATATATGTCCTTTTTGAAATCTCAGATTCTAATGTTCATTTTATAGAAACATAATTCACTTCTGTACATTAACATGCTATCCTACAGCCTTGGTAAACTCACTGTTAGTTCTAGGAATTTTTTATAGATTCTTTGGGTTTTTTCCAACATACATTATCATGTTATCTGCAAATAGAGACAGTTTTATGTCTATCTTTCCTGCAGCCTTGGTAAACTTATTATTATTTCTGGGAAATTTTTAATAGATTCATTGATATTTCCTAAGGTAAAATTATCATGTTATCTGCACATAGAGATAGCTGTCTTCCTTTCCAAACTGCATGCTTTTTCACTGTCATGCCATAATGCACTACGTGCAAGTATGAAGTTGTATAGGAGTGGTGAAAGTGAACATCTTGCCTCCTTCCCAATCTCAGATGAATAATATTCAGTCTTTCATTATTAAGAATAATATTACCATAGCATTTTTAGATACTTTTTTTCAGGTTAGGGAAGTTCCTTATTCTTCCTAGTTTACTAAGAGCTTATATCATGAATGAAAGTTAAATTTTATCAAATGCTTTCTCTACATATTGTGAGATGATCAATCTGTTAAGTAAGCTATACACTCACCATACACACCCACAAAAATACCCACACAAAGCTTGTAGGAGTTTAAATTGCATTAAGTTTATAAACTAAAGATATTCAGTCTTTCTATCCATGACATTTTGCATCTCCATGTAATCTTCTCTTCCACTTTTCAATAAAACTTTACAATATACTCTATTTAAATCTGGCAAATTATTTCTTAGATATATTCAAAGATAGTATAGCTTTTGATTTTATAAGTAGTGTCATTTTATAATATATTCTAACTTCTGTCCCTAGTTTATAAAAATGCACACGGTTTTGCTATTTGGAGCATGAATTCAGCAATCTCAATGAACTCATTATTTCTAGCCATTTGTGACTAAAATTTATAAATTCACTAGGTAAACAATTACACAGCTGCTAATAAAAACAAGGTTGTTTATTCCTTCTTCTTGCATATTATATTTACTTACTTTTCCTATTTGTTGAAAGACACAGAACTCCTGCATTTCTGCTTGCCTTACAACCAGAGACGCTTTGTTCCACATTATCTTTTCAAAGGTATTTGTATATTTAACAATCTTACAAGAGACAGTGCCTCACTTCAGAGCAAAGGGCAGGCATGCTTAAATGTCCAATGCAATAAAGATAATATTCCCCTCTAAATAAAGAGCATGCCTGTTTATTCCTCACTCTGAATGATTCAGGTTCCCTAATCTCATGGTTGTGTGGGCATGCTCAGTCATGTCTAACTTTTTATGACCCCATGGACTGTTACCTGCCAGGCTCCTCTGTCCGTAACTTTCCAGGCAAGAAACCTAGATTAGGATGCCATTTCCTCCTCCAGGGGATCTTCTCAACCCAGGGATCAAACCTGAATCTCTTGCATCTCTTGCACTGGCAGGTCGATTGTTTACCACAGCTCCACTTGGGAAGCCTAATCTAGGGTTACCCTCTTGTTATATAACCCATTGCATGTTCAAGTATCATCTAGCAGTCTTCCTGTTTTTCTATGGAAATTTGGACTCAGAAAAACAACACAGAAATTTGCTGATACTCTGGCCACTGCTATTGCTATAAAAAATAAACTCCTTTCTGTCTGACACAGGAGTCTCATATCTTCTGTCAACATTCATGAAACTGGCAGATTATCATGTTATCTTACAAGAAGGGTAAAATTTCAGATCCTTCAAAGCTCTTGACATTATTCTACTGGTTAGAACCTCCAGTACGGTGGTGACCTACGGGCATTGTTGTCTTCTTCCTGATTTTAAGGAAAATGATTCTAACATTTTACCATAATATTAAGCATAATAATTGATTTAGATTTTTGGTGTATATTGTTTTTTAAGTTATGGGAAGTTGTTTAAAAAAATTCCTAACCTACCCATTTAACTAGGGAAACTGTATCTTAGTGGCCTAAAAGAGTTGACACAGCTTTCAAAAGTGGTTCTCCTTGGAATTAAAAATAGGAAAGAAATCCCTAGGAGGGACTAGTAGAATTTCATGTAAGACAGTTCTTCATTAGTCATGCCTCACAGCACATTTGACATTCTTAGCCTCAATCAACTAGATACCAATAGCATCCCTAGTCTTGATGCCTGAACCACCCCTCTTCCCTCACCAATTTTTTAAAATGTGCTCTAGAGTTGGGATTGGCAGTCTTTTTCTATAAAGAGCCAGACAGCAAATATTTTAGGTTTTGTGGGCCACACAGCCTCTGTTGCAGCTACTCAAGTCAGCTAATGTAATGCAAAAGCAGCCACAGACAATACATAAATAAATGAGCATGGCTGCACTCCAATAAAACTTGACAAAAACAAGTGGTTGCAAGATTTGGCCTGCAGGCTGTACTTTGCTGACCTCTGCTCTAGAGGGATGGGTAGAGAGTAGAATAGCCTCAGACTTCACAGATAAGAGAATGGGGTCAGGAATGAAGTGATTTCCCCAACGTTTTGACTGGCACAGCAGTTTGTACCAAGCAATGATTAGAACACAAGCCTCCTAACTGCTGGTGCTCTTCCCATTGGGACAACTAACAGAATAAATGACACCCTGGAAGAATTTGACTCAGCAAGTATTTTTATCCACTTCTACTAAATGTATGCAAATATATATGGATACTTGGCAGATGTCCATGAATATATAAGGCTCTGCTCCAGCTGTCTTCCTACTCTGTGGTGTGCAGTATTTCTCTAATTTTACATCATTCCCAGATGAAGGCACCATGGTTTTATCCCAAGAATGTTCATGAAAACATGCAATACAATTGGGCTGAAGGCTGAACACAGAAGCAGAGACTTCCCACAATAACTCAGTATAAATCATTCATCTGCTAAATATTTCTAAGGACAGCCTCACATAATTGAGCACAGCCCTGATTTTTCATCTGTACAACAGGGCTTACACCTAATCAACCTGAAGTCTATTTCAAGTGAGAATCCTGCAGAACTGGATCTAATACTAATCTATACAAAGTATAAGAAAAAAAAATCTACTTTTCATTCATCTGCAATTGCTAAAATTCCATCTGTAGAGTTATTTTGTTTGACCTGATTGATTCCTCACAAAAGTGCTAAATAAGTTGCCTCATGGCAACTAAGCCTCATGGAAGGACTATGTAATAATAAATAGCTATTAGCAGTGATACACACAGCTTGAAGCAAAGTAGTAGTTCTCAGAAAAGGACCGGGTTTGGACAAGAAAAGTGACATAATCAGCCTTGGCCAAAACCAAGGCTTTGCTGATTTACTCAACAAATTTGGGGCTGTTTTCACCCTCACTTGATATGTCACACTTTGGGTAGAATACTGGACTACATGAACTAAAGTTCTTCCAACTCTAAGATTTAGTTAGTCTAAATTCAGGGGGTGGAAAGAGAATGTTACATCCTGGAAAAACTCTCATAGAAGATGAATTCAGGCATGAAGAAAAGACAGATGTTAGATGTGGAAAGTGAAGGGACAGGTATGTGAAGCGATCAGTGTTATTAATAACTACACAAATAGCTCCTCTCTTCCTCATACCCAAACAATAAAATCCACTCAGAAGCTCTAAGATGATCCCAATATCAAGAAGTTTCTAAAGGGAACCTGCTAAGAAATGATTTGGAATTTACTGCACCTAAGTAGCAGTAATGACACCAACTAGAGCCAATAGCCTGGCATAATTGTTGACTGAGCAGTAATAATCTTAGATGGCTATTTTCTGTTGGAATCTGGTATATTAAAATGATAGGTAAGGACAGGTACCAACAATTATACTTACTGCATACTTTTTGATGAAGTGAAGAAACATTTGGGCACTGGAATAGAGTCAGTAGCATTTGTTTTCATTTTGTGCCTGGAGAAACTAACTTAGCTTCTTTGAAAGTTGACATCCCCCATGGTATGGGTAGACTAACTAGGACTAGAATATTTATATCCTTGACTTACATCATTTAGGTTTAAAGTCTCCAAAGGGTAATGCGTAGTCCAAAGCTGCTAAATGTCAAAGTCAACCAGAAAACAAAACAGAATTCTAAAGAAATCAAAATAAAGGTTTAGACATCTGAACTTTTGATAAGGATTTATCAAGCATCATCAGTTCCTTGTCTAACTTGGAAGCAAACCAAATTTCTTCATGTGGATGGCTTTGGAGCCTCCTAGTGGCAGCCTCAGGGGACCTACAGAACTGGAGTCCTGGAATGGACCAGACTTTCAAGAGTGTTTGTTATCTATACTGATGATCAAGTCACACAAACATGTCAGCTTCTACAATGTACTCAGGGCTTCCCCGGTGGCTCAGACGGTAAAGAATCTTCCTGCAATGCAGAAGACCTGGGTTTGATCTCTCGGTTGGGAAGATCCCCTGGGGAAGGAAAACAGCTGCCCACTCCAATATTCTGGCCTGGATATAGTGCTCAACACATACTATATTAAACAATAGGAATTCAAAGATGAATAAATGTTTGTCCCTATCCTCATGGAACTCACAGCCTACTACTATGTACACAAGTAAGAACAGAAGTAACTCTGAATCAATGTAATATGCACTTACAATCTGCAAAATAAAGGAAAAGGATGAATTCATGAGTGTGTGATAAAGGGGGTTGACTTCTTAGCCAAGTATTGACTAAAGGAAAAATAGAAGTCTATCTGAGAGAGAATCCCAGGACATATATATTTTCATGCCTTTGCTAATTCTCCTTCCTCTTTGGATTATTCTCCCTTTTCCATATATCATACCTAGAATACTAGGACTTGAGCACCCTTAAGGTTCTAGTTCTATCTTCCAAGCACTGAAGAGATATCAGAGGCTGTAAATCAGATAAGTGACTTACCTATTGAAGACTATTCACAAAAATAATTCTGATAGTAGTATGAAAAATATAAAAAAAGAAAAATATATTAGGAGAGCTGGGGAGCAGAGTCTATTAATATGTCACAGTATTCCAAGGGAAAGGTAAGGGCTGGCAGCATAGTAGCAAGAGTTAAGACTACTACACCTATGTTAGGGGCTTCCCAGGTGGTGCTAGTGGTGAAAGAACCTGCCTGCCAATGCAGGAGACCCAGGTTCAATCCCTGGGTCCAGAAGATCCCCTGGCGGAGGACATGGCAACCCACTCCAGTATTCTTGCCTGGAAAGTCCCAAGGACAGAGGAGCCTGACGGGCTACAATCCATAGGGTCACAAAGAATCGGCCACAACTGAAGTGACTTAGCACACATGCATGCATGCATACCTGTGTTAAAGACCTAAGCTAAACACTTATGATATCTGATGGCCAAATGAATATGGGAGACTAGGCTCAGAAAAGAATAAAAAATAGTTCAAAATTTTCCTTAAGAGATAAGATAGGAAATGATGCCTTTAACCAAGATAAGGAACACAAAAGAAATGAAGGGGATGAGTAATAATGAGGAACATTATTAACTAGTTTTATTTGAGGTACAAGATTTTGGATTTGTTTAAGAAACACCAGGAAGTGACTGCAAAACTCCTAACTCTGCAAAACACTATAACAATATCAAAATAATCAACAGGGATAACCACTATTAAAATGTTAGTTGTTGTTATCTCTTAGTGATATAGGGAAAAGAATAATCATATCCATTTTCATAAATAATATTCTGAAATTGATCCAGTCTCAGAAACTTAAACTTTCATTAGACAATGAAAATTTTCTAGCAAAAGTGAACATCTTATTCCCCTTACTTTTGTCCCCTTTGCTTTATCCAAAAACATCCATCATTCAAGGAACAAGTTGAGTTTCACCTTTGCCTCGCCATAAAGCTTTATCTTACTCCTTCAGACCTTACACATTACTCTCTTAGGTTACCATATCTGAACTCTCATAGCACTTGGCACAGATAATATTCTACTACATTGTCCTTTATGATTTGCTAGAGTTTTAAGGAAATTTAGTTGTGTCTCTCCAACTATATTTAAGTTCCTTAAAGAGTGAGGCACTGGCCTACTTCTGCTCTCAGCCAGAGGCCAACTAATCCATATTCCACTAATCCCCTAATCCACCTCCTTTATATTTTACAAATGATAAAACTGGGCCCAGACAACCTAAATAAGTTGGGCAGGGTTCACAAGCTGTTTGTGAGTCCAGGTACCCAGAGCTTTTATTTTCTTAACATTTCTATGCTTTCATATGCCCCATAAATATTTATTTTTTAATTTTATTATTGGAATATAATTACTTTACAATGTTGCATTAGTTTCTGCTACACAACAAAGGAAAAAATCAGCTGTATGTATATGTATATTCCCCTGCCTTTTAAGCCTCCCTCCCCCAAATTCCACCTCTCTGTCATTACAGAGCACTAAATTGAGCTCTCAGTGCTATACAGCAGGTTCCCACTAGCTATCTATTTTACACATAGTATGAATATATGTCAATGCTAATCTCCTGATTCACTGAGGTACTTGTGCGTTATGTTTCCTTTCCTATGAGGCATGTTTGCATCTTAACAGAATATTCAAATTCCAAAGGAGCCAAACTAATGATTATTTAACAATGGAATTATAAACCTCCTGAAAGGCAGTCAGGAATCTATTTGGGGACAGGGAAATATTCTGGGAAACTCAAAATCATATCACAAATTCCAGTATCCAGCTATGCTAGAATGACAGAAACCACATTAACCTCCTTACCTTGAATAACCTTTTAAAAGGACCAAGGTACATGAAACAATGCTTTCTGACATAAAAACATAAAGCACAGGACAGTGATTCCTAAAGAAGGAAAAACAAACAAGATAAGCCCTATCATTCGCCATATCATAACTAGAGAGAACTTCCAGGCTTGTAGTACAAAACGAGAAACCAAAACAGAACTCAGCAGTCTTATTGAGTTGATGACACAGAGTTCAGAGCTAGGAGAGGCCAAGGCAACTAAAATTTATAGCGTACAGGAGAAGAGGGAGTTACACAAAGAACATGAGCTCCAGCAGTGGAGTTTCCTGACATCCTTGCCTATGTGAGAAAACTACCAAGGTAAGGAAAAGAACCACCAGGAAGGAGTAAGTAAACAATCAGCACAGTACACACAGGACCAGGAATAATTCACATTCTGGACAACCAGACTGAAAAGACCTCATAACATACAAGGCTTCAAGTAAGAAGGGTACAGAATAAGAAAAGTATTGCCTCAGAAAGGTATTGCTACAGCAGAGAAGCCAAATTAGTCATAGACTATTCTAACAATAAACTGTGGAAAATTCTGAAAGAGATGGGAATACCAGACCACCTGACCTGTCTCTTGAGAAACCTC
>SJXQ01012977.1:48445-90948 GCA_006408695.1 Aepyceros melampus | reverse complement strand
CAGTGTTATCTTGTTGCAGAAACCAGTAATCGAGAAATCAAGCACCACATTCAGAGAGTTGGAAAACTCAGATTTATTATGCCGGTGGACCCAGAGGAATTAATACTCCAAGATCTGAGCCCCAAACAAAAGGATTACAGAGTTTTTATTGACAGACCATAGTGGGTAACACTAGCTGTTAATAGGCTGGTTTAAACTAAGGGATTTCCTGTGCATGCGGAACAGCAGTCAAGATGGGGAGGGGGATGCCTGATCCTTACACATACAGGCATGATTAAGTAAGTTTGCAGGGGCCAAGCAAAAGAGCAGGACAAGGGTGAGTGAGATAAACTCCAGTTCCTATTATTGCAAGTCCCCACTTTCTGAGACTACGTGACCTATGTGATCTAGACTGTGCAAGGGGCGAGCTGAGTTACAGAGGCAGAAGGAGAAGGAGGTTATGTAAAATTTTACCCTTTTCAATCTGACATGTGGTCTCTCAGGCTTGAAGTCCTTAGAAATTCATCCGAATAAAATATAACTCTCAACTTTTAGGTTGTGCATTATTATTTTTTTTTTCAGTCAACATCTCTCAAGAGATTCTTTGCTCAGCAGTATCCTATCTACCAATAAGTTCATCATGTCATTCTTCATTTCTATTATGGTGTATGTGTGTGTTATTTTAATCTTTATCTTTTTTTTTTTTTAATTTTTCCTCTTTAGGATTTTCATCTGTCTACTTACATGTGCATCTGTTTTATGTCCAAATTAATTATAATTGTTTTAAATTCCTAGCCTTATAATTCTCACATCCCTGCCATGTCTGCTTCTGATATGCTCTCTTCTTAAATTGTGTTTTGTTTTTTTTTTTTTTTTTTTTTTTAATGGGATCTAATTAAAATTAAAAGCTTCTGCACAACAAAGGAAACTATAAGCAAGGTGAAAAGACAGCCTTCTGAATGGGAGAAAATAATAACAAATGAAACAACAGACAAACAACTAATCTCAAAAATATACAAGCAGCTTATGCAGCTCAACTCCAGAAAAATAAATGACCCAATCATGTGCATCTGTTTTATGTCCAAATTAATTATAATTGTTTTAAATTCCTAGCCTTATAATTCTCACATCCCTGCCATGTCTGCTTCTGATATGCTCTCTTCTTAAATTGTGTTTTGTTTTGTTTTTTTTTTTCTTTTGGATTGCCTTTTTATTATTGTCTCTTGAGAGTAGAATATGATACACTGGGTAAAAAGAACTGCAATAAAAAGGCCTTTAGTCATACGGTGGTGGGGGACTGAAAGTTGCTCAGTCATGTCCGACTCTTTGTGACCCTATGGGCTGTAGCCCGCCAGGCTCCTCTATACATGGGGATTCTCTGGGCCAGAATACTGGAGTGGGTGCCTTTCCCTACTCCAGGGGATCTTCCCAACTAAGACGGCAGCCCACCAGGCTCCCTGTGTGAGTATTTCCCTTCTCCATTTCCCTCCAGATCAGTTAGGCTTTGATAATGTTAGGGGAGTGTAATTTCCTGGGTTCCATTTAGTCACAACAAAGATTTGAAGTGAAGGAACTTAAAGCCCTCAGCACATCACAGCTGTTGGACAGTCCGTGTTACAGTTCTTGGGCAGATCAGTTTTATTTAGAAAATAAAAGAAAATAAATCTTCGAGATGTGAGGGCATGTCAACTCAAAAGACGAGAAGAAGAGAGAGAGAGAGAGAGAGAGAATGAGCATGCACAGGGGGAGAGAGTGAGACACCCCTGGCCCTTTGACTCCTCTTTTTATGTTTTTTCCTCCCCCGGGCCTGCACTATGTAAACTGGGCTAGCCAAGAGTGCTGTTTGTTCTACCTGAGGTCCTCACTCCAGTCCTTGGACCTTCTTTTGTTCTATTTTTGCGGGCTTTTCCCTTCCTTGTCTTTTAGCCACCACCATTCTGGACTCCTGTTTCCTATCCTCACTACTATCAATAATATTCCAACAGGTTAGGTTCTGGTAAATAGTTTACTCAGAGGACAGGCCTTGTTAAAAAGAACAAGTAACCTGGGTGTTTCAAAATGGTGTTTCCCCCTTCTCCCTGCTAGGTGCATGAAGTGATTCTTCTCAATTATTTGCTTTGAGAATTTGGTTGGTCTTTTGAGAATAAACCTCACAATATCAGGACCCACCTCCTCACTCCCTGACTCCATATGACTGAGTTCCACTGGTTAAATACCAAATTGTCAACAACACTGAGCTTCCAGCAAATTTCTCAATTGCATTTGAGGTTTTCCTCCCCAGGCACTTCTTCCTGAGCCAGCTTCTGCTTGCGTGTCTCTGCTCTAGTAACATAACTACCTGTATTTAACATGTCTGTCTCTCCCATCATGGAGGCAGCAGTGGCTCTGTGTCTTCATCTTTCTT
Organism: Aepyceros melampus; assembly: GCA_006408695.1. Taxonomy (NCBI): domain Eukaryota; kingdom Metazoa; phylum Chordata; class Mammalia; order Artiodactyla; family Bovidae; genus Aepyceros; species Aepyceros melampus. The sequence goes on along the minus strand of SJXQ01012977.1, from coordinate 88,565 downwards.
AAGGATGTGTGGACAAAGAAGTTGCCTGCCATTTCAGCAAACAATAAACGTTGAGCCCCCATCAAGACATCAGCCACTGCTGCTACTGCTGCTGCTGCCGCTGCTGCTTCTGCTAAGTTGCTTCAGTCGTGTCCAACTCTGTGCGACTCCATAGACAGCAGCCTACTAGTCTCCTCTGTCCCTGGGATTCTCCAGGCAAGAATACTGGAGTGGGTTGCCATTTCCTCAGCTACTGCAGCCACTCCCAAAGGCATGCTCTGAGGGGAATTCAGGATTGAGGAAAACAGAATACTGGCCCTAGATAATGAAGGTGAATATCAAAGGAATAATTTCAATGAGCGCAGACTGTTACATCTTCCCAAAGAAAAGCACTGAAATCATTAACTTGAGATAGCTGTTTCTGCGATTGTCAGTCATTTTGATGTTTCACTGCATTTTGTTTTGCTTATTTGTTTCTTTGTTGTAGCAAAAACTCCTATATATCCTGACTCCCCAGTTAACACTTTGGAATCCTTCCTGAGAGCCATATGAGAGGTTGTTTCGCAGACCAATAGCCCTCAATAAGTTCCTCAAATAAAACATGACTCTCAACTTTTAGGTTGTGCATATTTTTCAGTCAAGAGTTTCAAGAAATGTTGATTTTTCAGTTTTGTTAGTTTTTTTTATGTTGTTCAGATGATGTGTCAGCTTTCAAAATCCTTACATGCAGAACTGGAAGTGTTTTTTCAAAGGTCTTGAACTGCATATTGCAAATTAGGAGAAGAAATGCTGATCATTATGATAATAGTGTTAATTCTAAACAAGTTGGGAAAGGCAACACAAAATATCTTGAAAATTACCATCATCTAGATAACACTATGGCTTTAGGGTAATGAAAATATATGCTTTATTAATGCACAATAACTTTTAATTTGGTTTTTTTTTCAAGGCATTATTGCCTTAAAATGATGACACACAAGGAGAAAATGTGAGGCTTCCAGGTAGGTACCTTGTACATGGTTTTATGAATGTACCTGCTCCTAAGTGTAGCCTTTGTTGTTTCCTTATAAAGTGTGCAATAGAATTTTCAAGGAAGCAAGGCAAAGTACCTTCTACAGTAAAAGAAAGTCTCTTACAATGTGATAATTAGACTGTTGCTATTTGAGATGTTTAAACTATGTATTATTCAATAGTGTTGATGTACAAATATTTATTTGCTTAAAATAATCAGAGATGAGGCTAAATTATTGAATTTCCAATATTTTCATAAGTAGATTTGATACATTTCCTAACCAAGTGTGTTTTAATCCCTCATTTGATATTTATTCAATTTATGGTCAATGTCTTTTTAAAGTAACACTAAGAAGGATTACACTTAAATTATTATATGAAGTAAGAATTTATTAAGCTGACTACATTTTGCATAGTTACACTCATTTCTCAATTGAACACATATTGTGAATAAATAAACTAAAATTATTTAAATATGCTGCTTCTTTGACTTTTCCTCAAGTCATATATAAGTCCGTGTTTTCTGTCAGATAAACTTATTTGATGATGTTTCTCTTTAAATTATTTTTAAGTATAATGGACAGACATGAAAAACATGTTTTCTAATTATGAGGCCAGACAGAAGCACAAACAGAAATATATAAATTATTCTACTTTTCTATTTATATTTGTTGCCTATCAATTAAAACACAGTGTGGAGAAATAGTCAAGTTTTCCTGTCACATTTAACTAAAAATGATGACTTGTTAGCAACTTTTCAAAATAACTGAATGTTTGATTTTTCTCCATCTCTATATGTCTATCTATATCTACTTATATCTAATTTTGAAGTAATTATTTCCAGCATATATTAATATTTAATTATTTAGCAAATGTCAAGCCCCACATTGTGTCACTTCCAAATACTGGGTTTGTCCCTGTTCTCCTCCCATAAATGTACAAATAGCAATTTTGATCTCTTCATATCCCATAATGGAAATGATTTGTGAAATTATATTTCCACTATATCTGTCCTTCTAAATCAGATAAAAGCCATCTAAAGACAGAAAGCTTTTATATACTTCTTTGTTTCATGTCAATTCTGCTTGGTGTCATAGGGTCAGTTATTACTGTTTAGTTGCTAAGTCATGTCTGACTCTTTTTGTGACCCCCGTGGATTATAATCTCCCAGGTTCCTCTGTCCATGGAATTTCCCAGGCAAGAATAGTGGAATGGGTTGCCATTTCCTTCTCGAGGGGATCTTCCCAACCCAAGGATCAGACTTGCATCTCCCGCATCTTCTGCATTGGCAGGAAGTTTCTTTACCAATGAGCCACAAGGGAAGACCATAGAGTCAGTAGCTGATGCAAATAAATAAATTTTCTATAGAGTATCTGTGACAATCCACAGTATAAAATACATTATACAAATTCAAACCCATACTATTCAGTCAGTGTGGATATTAGTTTAATTGTGCTGAATTTTCACTACTAGTCAACCATAAATCAAATGACAATTTAAAAAATTTCTCTCTGCTTTCAAAAGCTTTTATTGTTTTAATGTTTTATTATCTTAGCAAAATATATCAGTTCAATATACATGGTGAAACAAAAAAATAAAACTTATGGTTTACATTTCATGTTAAACTATATCATGCATAATTTATAATTTTATTTAAAATTATTATAAAACAAATACAAATTATAAATAATATAGAAAGTTTAATAAAAACATATAGACTCTTTAAAATCATCCTCCAGAATCTCACAACACAAGGAAGAACCACAGCTAATGCTTCAGCTTTTTATTCTAGGAAAAGTTTTTCTATCTTGAAACTATGTATTAAGTAATTGATGTGAATGGAGTTTATGTTATTAGAGATTTTTTTCATAGATAAGATATATGTTTTCATGATATGTGTATATATGTATATATATACATATATATAAAACGTGTATAACTGAATATAGTTATATACATATAGTCATGTTTTTATAATGTACATCATACATATGCTATAAATTGATATATGCATTCAAATTTTTTATCATGTTACAGATGTTTTCTTTAAAACCATTTTGCTAATACTTTCCCATATGATTAATTCTAAACTAATTGAATGGCTACACATTACCATATTTTTCTTATTCATCTCAGATTATTTAAATCCATATACAATCTCTGTGTAGCATCTGTTATTTTTCATTGTGAATGGGTGCACAATAAATATAATATGCTTGAATAATCTCAAAATTTTACCCCTACCTGGTCCATAAAAAAATTATATCCCATGAAACTAGTCCCTGGTGCCAGTACACTGTCAAGGGAAAGGACGTGACGATGCATTTTTTGTATATATATATATTTTTTTGTATATATATATATATAAACACATGAGACTAGGCAAGGGAAGAGAACCCAAGAAATAATCAGAGATGAAGGCAGGTAGGTCACTGTAGGTCATGTAAACAGGTTTGGATTTTACACAGGATATAAATGGGAGACAGTGTCAGTTTTAGGAGATTTTTGACATGACCTCACATATGGTATTTTTAAATTTTTCTGGATATTATGTGGAAAATGAATCATATGTTGGCCAAATGCCTAGTACAGGGATAAGTTAAGGGATTCTTGTAGTACTTTGAACATCTAACAATGTGTATTTAAAACATCTTCTACAGGGGATCTTCCCAACCCAGGGATTGAACCCAGTTTCCTGCATTGGCAGACAGATCCTTTACCAGTTGAGCTACAGGGGAAACCCAAGAATACTGGAGTGGGTAGACTATACCTTCTCCAGGGGATCTTCCCGACCCAGGAATCGAACTGGGGTCTCCTGCATTGCAAACGGATTCTTTACCAAATGAACTATGAGGGAAGCACTAAACACCAACTTACAGTGTAATAGAAACATTGAAAAATGTTCAAATTCTTTGAATCATCAACTTTATTTTTTATAAATATATGCTAAATAGATAATTATGGTTCTGCTATGAAGAATTTTAGTAATAGTTAAAATAATAAGTTAACAATTTAAATATCTAAAATAGACATTTACTTATATTACCATATGACTTAATATTATTTCACACTAAAAACATTGTTTTAAAATGATATATCATGACATAATAAGTTGTTTTAATACATTACTAAAAACATATTAAGAAACCTGTAGATTTCTATTTGAATATGATTATATCACCATTTCAATAGACATGAATTTGGGCAAATAGTGATAGGAAATAGTGAGGGACAGGGAAGCCTGGCATGCTGCAGTCCATGGGGTCACAAAGAGTCGGACAAGACTTGGTGACTGAAAAACAAGAACAGAAATGATATTTACCACCTCTGTTCATATTTATTTTATTTCTATTAAATCTTCTTTAAATGACAAAGAAGGACTAAACTAGATATTTGCTAAAGAGATAAGAAGAATTGGTGAGTTTGATTTCCATCACTAAGATGATATAAATAACTGAACAAATTTGTAGTACTGGGGCTTAGGTGGGTAGAATTCTAAAAAGCCTCTTGTTGAAAGTGAAAGAGGAGAGTGAAAAAGTTGGCTTAAAGCTCAACATTCAGAAAACGAAGATCATGGCATCTGCTCCCATCACTTCATGGCAAATAGATGGGGAAACAGTGGAAACAGTGTCAGACTTTATTTTGGGGGGCTCCAAAATCACTTCAGATGGTGATTGCAGCCATGAAATTAAAAGACGCTTATTCCTTGGAAGAAAAGTTATGACCAACCAAAATAGCATATTCAAAAGCAGAGACATTATTTTGCCAATAAAGGTCCATCTAGTCAAGGCTATGGTTTTTCCAGGGGTCATGTATGGATGTGAGAGTTGGACTATGAAGAAAGCTGAGCGCCGAAGAACTGATGCTTTTGAACTGTAGTGTTGCAGTAGACTCTTGAGAGTCCCTTGAACTGCAAGGAGATCCAACCAGTCCATTCTGAAGGAGATCAACCCTGGGATTTCTTTGGAAGGAATGATGCTAAAGCTGAAACTCCAGTACTTTGGCCACCTCATGCAAAGGGTTGACTCATTGGAAAAAACTCTGATGCTGGCAGGAATTGTGGGCAGGAGGGAAAGGGGACGACAGAGGATGAGATGGCTGGATGGCATCATCAACTCGATGGGTGTGAGTCTGAGTGAATCCAGGAGTTGATGATGGACAGGGAGGCCTGGGGTGCTTTGATTCACAGGGTTGCAAAGAGTCAGACACGACTGAAGAGACTGAACTGAACTGAACTGAAATGAAATAGACATCAAGACTTGTTAAAAAGTAACATTAATTAGGCAGATATAATTGGAGTAGGAATAAAAGGCAATTAGAAATTGCCCCCATGTATGAGAAAATATAGGCTTCCCTGGTGGCTCAGGTGCTAAAGAATCCGCCTTCAGTGTGGCAGACCTAGGTTCAATCCCAGGGTTGGGAAGATCCCCTGGAGGAGAGCATAGCAACCCACTCCAGTATTCTTGCTTGGAGAATCCCATGGACAGAGGAACCTGGCAGGCTACAGTCAATGGAGTTGCAAAGTGTCTGACATGACTGAGCAACTAAACACATAAGAAAATGTAATGAATTATGCAACTAATACTTCAGCTGAATAAAAATTAATAATTCTGAGACAATTGCATAACCAGATAGGAAAAAACATAGGTCCATAGTTCACATTATGCATAATAAAACCTTACAGCTTTTTTTCTTACAAAATATAAGAAAACATTTTGTGATGTGTTAAAAAATATTTTAAAATAGTTTTAATTAGGAAAGGTTTCTTAAAACACAAAAATGCAAAGAAGGAAAACAATAACACTTTTGAATAAATTAAATGTTTGAATTGTAAAATACACTGTGAACAGAATAAAATTAGAAGTAATAGAGAGATACAACTAACAAAATATTCAGAATTTGAAAAGGTCTGGTCATTCAAGACAAAAAAAAAGGAAAAAAAAAAACAGGTAATTGAGGCTACTGAAATTTGAGCAAATTTGGACACAGTCTGTGATCAGATATTTCATGGAAGAGGCTCATTTGGACAATGCGCTGATGCACAATTGCAAAGAACATTTCCATAACTCAATGTGATATGTCATTTAAAATTCTGATTATTGAAGCAATGGAAAATTTAATGCACTGGTAATGGTACTGAGACTTGTAAATTTTTTTTGATGCAATTTGAAGATGTCATTCAAAAACAGAATGAGCATATCCCACACTATCCTAAGCAACATAGCAGAAAAAAATTATTTCCACAATCTATCCCATATCTTCACAGCATAAATAATATAATCTATGAAACCGTCGCTTTCAAATATATTAAAACTTCCATCAGGACTTTTAATGTGTTGAAGGTCATGCCTCACCAGATAGCATAACATTATTATTTTTTTTACTAAATACAATATAATATGCACACATATTTATACAAACACACACCCCTCAGGGAATGTTGTTGTTGTTGTGTGTGTGGTTGACATCACCAAGTTGTGTCTGACTCTTTTCAACTCCATAGACTGCAGCACACCAGGCTCCCCTGTCTTGCACTATCTCCCAGAGTTTGCTCAAATTCATGTACATTGAATTGATGATACTAACAATCTAATCTTCTGCCACCCGCTTCCTTTGCTGCTGCTGCTGCTGCTGCTGCTGCTAAGTCGCTTCAGTCGTGTCCAACTCTGTGTGACCTGCTTCCTTTACTTTCAGTCTTTTCCACTATCAGAGCCTTTTCCTATGAATCAGCTCTTTGCATCAGGTGTCTAAAGTATTGCAGCTTTGGTATCAATCCTTCTAATGAATATTCAGGGTTGATATCCTTTAGAATGGACTGGTTTAATCTTTTAGCAGTCCAAGGGACTCTCTAGAGTCTTCTCCAGTGTCACAATTTGAAAGCATCAATTCTTCAATGTTCAGACTTCTTCATGGTCTCTCACATCTCTACATAACTACTGGAAAACCAGAGCTTTGACTAGATGGACCTTTGTCAGCAAAGTGATGTCTCTGCTTTTTAATACTCTGTGTAGGCTTTTCATAGCTTTCCTTCCAAGGAGCAAGTTGCTGTTAATTTCTAGGCTGCAGTCAACATCCACAGTGATTTTGTAGCCCAGGAAAACAAAATCTGTCTCTGTTTCCACTTTTTCCTTGCCTATTTGCCATGAAGTGATGGCACCAGAAGCCATGATTTTAGTTTTCTGAAGTTGAGTTTTAAGCCCGCTTTTTCACTCTCCTCTTTCACTCTCATGAAAAGGCTCTTTAGTTCCACTTCAATTTCCGCCATTAGAGTGGTATCATCTGCATATATGAGGTTGTTTATGTTTCTCCCAGCTTTCTTGATTCCAGCTTATGATTCATTCAGTCTGGAATTTTGCATGATGTATTCTGCATGTTAGTTAAATAAGCAAGATGACAGTATACAGCCTTGTCATACTCCTTTCCCAATTTTGAGCCTGTTCATTGTTCCATGTATGGTTCTAACTGTTGTTTCTTAACCTGTATACAGGTTTCTCAGGAAGCAAGTAAGGTGGACTGGTACTCCCATCTTCTTAAGAATTTTACACAGTTTTTTGTTATCTGCACAGTCGAAGGCTTTAGTGTAGTCAACAAAGCAGAAGTATATGTTTTTTTGGAATCCCCTTGCTTTTTCTATGACCTAGGGAATGTTGGCAGTTAATCTCTGGCCCCTCTGCCTTTTCTAAATCCAGCTTGTACATCCTATAGTTCTTTGCTCACATGCTGCTGAAGCCTAACTTGAAAGACTTTGTGCCTAAACTTTCTAGCATGTGAAATGAATGCAATGGTACAGTAGTTGGAACATTCTTTAGAATTGTTCTTCTTTGGGATTGAAAGGAAAACTGACATTTTCAAATCCTGTGGCCATTGCTGAGTTCTCCAAATTTGCACATTCACACCAGGTGGTACATACACACTATGGGATACACACAAACATACACACACCAAGGGATGCACACACACATACACACACCACAGGATACACACATACACACCAGGGTATGTACACAATATCAATATGTCAATAACAGCACTGTTGTTAACCTAAAAAAAGCTCGAGTGGGAAGCAAATATTTTTTAAAAATATATTTCACATACTAATTTCATAAATATATTGTGGTCTATTCATAAAGTGAAAAATTGCAGGCTTGGAAAAATAGATACATTAAAGAAATAGGAATGAAGGCTTCAATGCAGATGGCTCATAAAACAATTTATCTTAATAAGAATAGGACAGATTATAAGATTTTCCAGGTGGCACTAGTGGTAAAGAACCTGCCAAGTAGGAGATGCAAGAGACATAGCTTCCTTTCCTGGGTTGGGAAAATCCCCTGGAAAAAGGAATGATAGCCCACTCCAGTATTCTTGCCTGGAGATTTCCACGGACAGAGGAGTCTGGCAGGCTACAGTCCATGAGGTCACAAAGAGTCAGACACAACTGAAGTGACAGATCATGGAAAACAGAGAAAATATCAATCTATTATTTGTAAAGTCACAGTTAATTGATTATTTTTAAATTCAGAATTATGGAATCTACAATAATTGTATATGTAATAAGAATGTCTAATAACAAAGGAAATAGCAGAATCTTAACAACAGATAGGAAGATAGAGAGGAACGGAAGGAATATTCATTAAATCGTTTCATATTCCCATAAGAAATGTATGATAGTTATAGGAGTATCCCAGTGCTTTCAGTTCAGTCACTCAGTCGTGTCTGACTCTTTGTGACCCATGGACTGCAACAGGGCAGGCCTCTCGGTCTCTCGCCAACTCCTGGAGTTTACTCAAAGTCGTGTCCATTGAGCCAGGGATGCCAGGAAACAATCTCATCTTCTCTCTACCCATTCTCCTCCTGCCTCCAGTCTTTCCCAGCATCAGGGTCTTTTCAAATGAGTCAGCTGTTCGCATCAGGTGGCCAAAGTATTGGAGTGTCAGCTTCAGCATCAGTCCTTCCAATAAATATACAGGACTGATTTCCTTTAGGATGGACTGGTTGGATCTCCTTGCTATCCAAGGGATTCTCAAGAGTCCTCTCTGGTACCACAGTTCAAAAGCACATAAAGTGCTCAACTTTCTTTATATTCCAACTCTCACATCTATACATGGCTACTGGAAACACCATAGCCTTGACTAGACAGACCTTTGTTGGCAAAGTAATGTCTCTGCTTTTGAATATGCTGTCTAGGTTGGTCATAACTTTCCTTCCAAGGAGCAAGTGTCTCTTAATTTATGCCTGCAGTCACCATCTGCAGTGATTTTGGAGCCCCAAAAAATAAAGTCTGCCACTGTTTCCACTGTTTCCCCATCTATTTCCCGTGAAGTGATAGGACCAGATGCCATGATATGTGTTTTCTGAATGTTGAGCTTTAAGCCAACTTTTTCACTCTCCTCTTTCACTTTCATCTAGAGGCTCTTTAGTTCTTTTTCACTCTCTGCCATAAGGGTGGTGTCATCTGCATATCTGAGGTTATTGATATTTCTCCCAGCAATCTTGATCCCAGCTTGTGCTTCATCCAGCCCATCATTTCTCTTGATGTACTCTGAGTATAAGTAAAACAAGCAGGGTGACAATATACAGCCTTGGCCCACCCTTTTCCCAATTTGGAACCAGTCTATTGTTCCATGTCCAGTTCTGACTGTTGCCTCCTGACCTGCATACAGATTTCTCAAAGGCAGGTCAGGTGGTCTCGTATTTCTATCTCTTTAAGAATTTTCCACACTTTGTTGTGGTCCACACAATCAAAGCTTTGGCATAATCAAAAAGCATAAGTAGATGTATTTCTGGAACTCTCTTGCTTTTTTAAAAATCCAGCAGATGTTGACAATTTTATCTCTGATTCCTCTGACTTTTCTAAATCCAGCTTGAACATCTGGAAGTTCAAGGTTCACATACTGTTGAAGCTTGGCTTGGATAATTTTGAGCATTACTTTACTAGTGTGTAAGATGAGTGCAGTTGTGTGGTAGTTGGAACATTCTTTGGCATTGCCTTTTTTGGGATTGGAATAAAAACTGACTTTTCCAGTCCTGTGGCCACTGATGAGTTTTCCAAATTTGTTGACATATTGAGTGCAACACTTTCACAGCATCATCTTTTAGAATTTGAAATAGCTCAACTGGAATTCCATCACCTCCACTAGCTTTGTTCATAGCAATGCATTCTAAGGCCACTTGACTTCACATTCCAGGATGACTGACTCTAGGTGAGTAATCACACCATCGTGATTATCTGGGTCATGAAGATATTTTTTTTTACAGTTCTTCTGTGTATTCTTGCCACCTCTTCTTAATATCTTCTGCTTCTGTTAGGTCCATACCATGTCTGTCCTTTATTGTGCCCATCTTTGTATGAAATATTCCCTTGGTATGTCTAATTTTCTTTCAGAGATCTCTAGTCTTTCCCATTCTGTTGTTTTACACGATTTCTTTGCATTGATTACTGAGGAAGTCTTTTTTAAATCTACTTGCTATTCTTTGGAACTCTGCATTCCAATGGGTATATTTTTCCTTTTATCCTTTGCTTTTCGCTTCTCTTCTATTCACAGCTATTTGTAAGGCCTCCTCAGACAACTATTTTGCCTATTTGCATTTCTTTTTTTCAGGGATGATCTTGATCCCTACCTCCTGTACAATGTCTTATACCTCCATCCATAGTTCTTCAGGCACTCTGTCTATCAGATCTAATCCCTTAAATCTATTTCCCACTTCCAGTGTATAATTGTAAGGGATTTGATTTAGGTCATACCTGAATGGTCTTATGATTTTCTCTAATTTCTTCAATTTCAATCTGAATTTGGCAATATGAGCTCATGTTCTGAGCCACAGTCAACTCCCAGTCTTGTTTTTGCTGACTGTATAGAGCTTCTCCATCTTTGGTTGCAAAGAATATAATCAATCTGATTTCAAAGTTGGCCATCTGGTGATGTCCATGTGTAGAGTCTTCTCTTGTGTTTTTGGAAGAGGCTGTTTGCTATGACCAGCAAACACCTGTTAGCCTCTTGGCAAAACTCTGTTAGCCTTTGCCCTGCTTTATTCTGTACTCCAAGGCCAAATTTGCCTGTTATTCCAGGCATTTCTTGCTCCTTAATTTTGCATTCTAGTCCCCTATAATGAAAAGGATATTTTTTGGGGGGTGTTAGTTGTAGAAAGTCTTGTATGTCTTCATAGAACTGTTTAACTTCAGATTATTCAGCATTACTGGTCAGGGTATAGACTTGGATTACTGTGATATTGAATGGTTTGAACTGGATCTTGAGCTGGAGAAGGGAATGGCAACCACTTCAGTATTCTTGCCTTGAGAACCCCATGAACAGTATGAAAAGAAACATCCCACTCACACATAAAGAGTTAACTAACTTTAAATTTTAAATTTAACTGTGGCTCATGTATAATAAAAAATAATTGTGTGATCTATGAACAGGTGCATTAACTTCCTGTCATATTAGCATTATCATATTTTAGCGGTGAGTAGAAAGATGAATATTTTGAAGTTTATTTTAATTTCATAACCAAATTTAAAAGTAAATCATGCTGCTGCTGCTGCTGCTAAGTCACTTCAGTCGTGTCTGACTCTGTGCGACCCCATAGATGGCAACCCTCCAGGCTCCTCCGTCCTTGGGATTCTCCAGGCAAGAACACCGGAGTGGTTTGCCATTTCCTTCTCCAATGCATGAAAGTGAAAAGTGAAAGTGAAGTCGTTCTATCATGTCTAACTCTTTGTGACTCCATGGACTGCAGCCTACCAGACTCCTCCGTCCATAGGATTTTCCAGACAAGAGTACTGGAGTGGGGTGTCATTGCCTTCTCCGAAAATAAATCATAGTCTAATTTATTCCCATATCTCAAGTACAAACACTACACTTTAAAACATTTTGATGATATCTGAATATAATAATTAGATAAATAGCAAGTAGAAAGCTTTCAATTATATAAATTTTATGTTTGAAAGACTAATCTTTCTATAGTTTTCAATGAATCTTTCATGATTGTAGATATATTATGTTTCCATTTTGGTTGCTTTTAGTAGTTCTTAATCTTTTTATTGATATAGAAAGTATACCCATACTTATACAAATACGATCATTTTTAGTAATGTAAAATATAATCTTTTTTTTTTTTTTTTAGATCTTCCTTGGTGGCTCAGTGGTAAAGAATCCACCTGCAATGCAGGAGACCCAGGTTCAATCCCTGGGTCAGGAAGAAGATCACATGGAGAAAAAAAATAGCAAATCATTCCAGTATTCTTCCCTGGAAAATCCCATGGATAGAGGAGCATGGCAGACATATTTCATGAGGTCAAAAAGTCAGACAAGACTTAGCGACAGAGCACAAGCATGAAACTCATTTTTTTCATTTTTTAGTTCTTTTTCTGTGCTACTCTCTATTATTTGTATAACCGCATTTGTTACAGAAATTTATCTAAATGTATTTCCTACAGTTATTAAAATATTCCAGCCTTTTAAATTATCTATCCTTGCATTGCACTCTAATATCATAATTCATTTAACACTTCTTGTTTCACTATTAACTCTGTTTTATATCTTTATATCCATTATAATAATACAACACAGAGAAACAAATAATAATTCATTTTGAGAACATCTATTCAGAAAATTGCTACATCTTTGAATTCTAAAACAAAATCATATATTTGATGTAACAATGCAAAAGCTGTGCTGAGATAGTTAACATTTACTTCAAGAGGCGTTTTTCATTTTTATTCATTCTTTGCAGAGGAAAAAAAATCTTTCGATCACATTTTAAACAAAATCCTTCTGTAACCAGTACACCAAAGATTATGAAACAGGAATATGTTACTTCTGAACAAACAAGTCTATCATTAGGTTTTAAATGAAAAAGAAAAAAGGATGGTGAAAACAACTTTCAAAAACTTTAGATTTGAATACAAATACATGATGCTTCCTAATCCCTCTCACTATTATCTGACCAATTTTTATTTTTTGCACAAGGTTTAAGTCATGTAAGAAAAACAGAGTGAAGCTTATAGGTAAGAGATAGAAATGAAGTGAGTAGTTGGCAACTCAAGATTTGATAGTCATTACTGAATATCCAAGTCCATAGTATTGAAACAGTTTACAACTGACAGACATAGATGTTTCCATAATGGTGATGGGGAAATATTAATGACTGGTAGGATGCAATGTATTTACCAGAAACTTACAAAATATTTTGCCTTTAGAATGTCAGAGCAATGAGAAAGATGAGTATATTAAAAGCTTTTATAAGCAAGGTCAAAAGACAGCCTTCTGAATGGGAGAAAATAATAGCAAATGAAGCAACTGACAAACAACTAATCTCAAAAATATACAAGCAGCTTATGCAGCTCAACTCCAGAAAAATAAATGACCCAATCAAAAAATGGGCCAAAGAACTAAATAGACACTTCTCCAAAGAAGACATACGAATGGCTAACAAACACATGAAAAGATGCTCAACATCACTCATCATCAGAGAAATGCAAATCAAAACCACANGACAAACAACTAATCTCAAAAATATACAAGCAGCTTATGCAGCTCAACTCCAGAAAAATAAATGACCCAATCAAAAAATGGGCCAAAGAACTAAATAGACACTTCTCCAAAGAAGACATACGAATGGCTAACAAACACATGAAAAGATGCTCAACATCACTCATTATCAGAGAAATGCAAATCAAAACCACAATGAGGTACCATTTCACACCAGTCAGAATGGCTGTGATCCAAAAGTCAACAAGCAATAAATGCTGGAGAGGATGTGGAGAAAAGGGAACCCTCTTACACTGTTGGTGGGAATGCAAATTAGTACAGCCACTATGGAGAACAGTGTGGAGATTCCTTAAAAAATTGCAAATAGAAATGCCTTATGATCCAGCGATCCCACTGCTGGGCATACACACGGAGGAAACCAGAATTGAAAGAGACACGTGTACCCCAATGTTCATTGCGGCACTGTTTATAATAGCAGGACATGGAAAAAAACACTTTTAATTTTGTATTGAGGAATAGCCAATTAACAATGCAGTGATAGTTTCAGGTGAACAGAGACTCAGCTGTGATACTTGCAGGGAAGGGATTCAGCCATATATATACATGTATCCATTCTCTTCCAAACACCCCTCCCATCCAGGCTGCCACAGAACACTAAGCAGAGTTCCATGTGCTATATAGTAGGTCCTTGCTAGTTATCCATTTTAGATATTGCAGTGTGTACATGTCCATCCCAAACTGCCTAAATATTCCTTCCCCTGGCAATTTTCAATTCATTCTCTAAGTCTGTCAATCTATTTCTGTTTGGTAAGTTCATTTGTATCATTTGCTTTTAGATTCCTTATATAAGAGATGCCAAGATATTTCTCCTTCACTTGGTATGACACTCTCTAGGTACATCCATGTTGCTGCAAATAGCATTACTGTTACTGTTTAGTTGCTAAGTAGTGTCCAACTCTTGTGCAACCCATGGACTGAAGACTGCCAGGCTCCTCTCTCCATTGGATTTCCAAGGCAAGAATGCTGGAGTGTGTTGCCATTTACTTCTCCAGGGGATCTTCCTGATGCAAGGATCAAACCTTTGTCTCCTGCATTGGCAGGCAAATTCTTTACTTCTGAGCCACCAGCCACCCCAAAATGGCATTATGTCATTCTTTTTAATGGCTGAGTAATATTCCTTTGTAGTACCTATGTTTTTATTTTACAGATCTTTAAATTAACTAAATGTTGGGGAAAGTTTGCGTTCAATTAGAGATCACAGTATGTGAAATCAAAAGAACCAGTGTTTGGAGAGATAGAGTCACAGACATAGAAACAAACTTATGGTGACCAAAGAGGATAGAGAGAAAAGGGGAGGAGGGGGTGAGATAAATTAGAAGTTTGGGATTAACATAAACATACTACTATATATAAAATAGGTAAACAACAAGACCTACTGTATAGCACAGGAAACTATACTCAGTATCTTATAATAACCTATAGTGGAAAAGAATCTGAAAAATATGTGACTTCCTGTGGCTCAGATGGTAGAGAATCTGCCTGCAATATGGGGGACCTGGGTTCAATCTCTGAGTCAGGAAGATCCCCTGAAGAAGAGAATGGCAACTGACTCCATCATTCTTGCCTGGAGAAATCCATGGACAGAGGAGCCAGGCAGGCTACAGTCCATGGGGTCACAAAGAATCAGACAAGCCTGAGCGACTGACACTTTCACATACCCTTGAAACTAACACAACATTTTAAATTAGCTACACTTCAATAAAAATTTTTTAAAAAACAGTTGATAACCAAATCCTAAATATACAGATATAAGTAGAACTGAATCACTTTGCTGTTTACTTGGAATTAATACAACATTGTAAATTAATTATACATCAGTTAAACAACAAAAGAAAAAGAAGAACTAATGTTTTAGCCTGATTCTATCCAAACAGTTTCAGCTTCTGCCTTAGGAGTCACTTACCAGTTTCTTTGCTTTTGAGGCAGAGATAACATTTGAATTTTCAACTGCATGGGGGTCAGTACCCCTAACCCCTACATTGTTCAAGGGTCAACCATATATATATTTCATATATGTGGCATACATATCCATAGGATAGAACCTGGAATAATGCAAAACAGTCATGAATTTTCTATAAATCAATATTTCTAATCCTTTGTCTCATCAATGCTGCGTCAGGCATTCAAGTTTTATAAGTGCTTACAGAACTATAAAAATAATTTACAATTTTATTTTAACATTTAAAAAGCTAGGTGTATGTGTTACTGTAGCTCTTATTTGGAAAGAATGAGGCAATAGAACTAAAGCAAACAGATCTATGTGAATTTTATTCCAGTTGTTGAAAGCACTGTATAAATTATCTAAAGAAGTGCCCTAAAAGAAATATTAATAGTAGTACTGTAGCATCACTACCTGAAAGAAGCAGTATAAAAACAGTCTAAAAGATACATTTCCTAAGGAAAACGGAATCTGGGACCACTGAACCCCTGTTTGATTGCAGAGTAGGGTTTCTATTGTTTCTTGTTGGTTTTATGCCTGAAGATGTTCTATTTATGAATTATGTTGACTATCATGAAAAGTATAATTAGTCTGTATCCCGAACCTGCCTTTTTGCCACTGGCACAAAACTGAAGGCCTAGCAGATTTCAAAATAGTCTCTTATCTGCCACTCACTTTAAACAAAATCTCTGGCCACAGGGCTATTTGAAAAGTGAAGTTGTTCAGTCGAGTCCGACTCTTTGCGACCCCATGGACTGTAGCCTACCAGGCTCCCCCATCCATGGGATTTTCCAGGCAAGAGTGCTGGAGTGGGGTGCCACTGCCTTCTCCAACAGGGCTATTTAGATACGTGGAACTCTGCTGTGCCCCTAGTGGTGTTCTAGCTAACTCCTGGCCTGCTACCACAGGCTGTACCGTGAAAACACGTGTACACAAGATTAGAAAATCTGCTTATCCTTGTTTTGTTTTAACACCTGTGGAAAAAAAAATACAAGACTGTCATGTGGCACACAAAAGGCTCAGGTGTCTCCCTGTTTAGAAGCTGGCAGTCCTGAACGGCAAGAGGAAATCAGGTTGTAATAGTAATAAACACCTGCCAGAAGTATTATACTCATTGGCCCCATCCCAGCGAACTAGTTAATCAACTAAACCTAAGAAAACAATTGTCTAAACCCGAAGGCAGTGTGTGTTACCACATGGCTCCGAGTCCACCCTGTGATAAATATGAGAAGCCAGTGTACTGTACTGTTCTGTGAAGTAGGAGAGCAGAGTGTCTCTCTGAGCAGGCAGTTAAAAATAACGATAGTAATAATAGCCCAGTTTCTATGCACCAAGCACTATTGTGGATGGATCCCAGGAACTGCACTGATGGGAAAGTAAAGCCTTCTTCTTCATGGAGGGCACATTCTGGCGGGATAGACAGGGGAGAAATAATAAGCTCAATGATCCCCCCTTGTTATTCTCATCATCATCTCTGCTCATTCCCCTCATAGTAGTTATCAGTGAGGTGGAGAGTCACGGGGGTGGGTAGGGAACACATGGGCAGAGCAAGGACTACTTTAAAATAGATGGAAGACAGAGCCTGCTGAAGACGAGAAATTTGAACAGACATCTGAAAGAGGAGAAGAAACCAGGACTGATAGAACAGAAGATGGACTTCTCCGAGAAAAACGCAGGTGCTCAGAGAGGGGACATGAGAAAGCAAAGGCAGTCATAGTCAAACCTATGTATTTCTGCTGCTGCTGCTAAGTCGCTTCAGTCATGTGTTTCTGACCAATTACAAATATGTTCTTTCCATGACACCAGGTTGAACACCTTCTTTGGAGTAAAGACAATTTGGACGACACTACAGACACTTGTCATAATACATTTCTTTCCCTTTGGAGGTGTGCTAGCATTTTTATTAGGCCTTGAACATGTGTGAACATCTCAGACCACATTCCTCAGGAAGGTTGTGAAGCTCCATAGTGATACTGCATTCTTTCCCAATTGTTTATTCCACTTTACGTTTACAGGCTTTATTGCCAAAGCCTTGTTCAATGGAATATTCAAGTGTTTGATATTTAAAGTAACGTGTTCTGTATAAATCCCATTCCCACATACACATCAAATAATTGAGACAAACACATCCAATTGTGGAGGAAAAAAAGAATAGAAAACTGCAACTTTAGAAAAATAGGGTGCTAGCAAATAGGTTTTACTAATTAGATACAATGAGAAGATAAACTAGAAGTTATGTATAATATTAGGTTTAAGTTGCTTGAAGATAGGCTGTGTGACCATTTTATCTGTTTCTCAGACTGTCTAGCACAAAGACTTCAACAAACATTTGTTTGAGAAGAATGAAAAACAAGTGACAATCAAGAAACTGACCAGCAGATGCATTCTGAGGAAAGAGAATAATAAATTATCCTACTGTGTGGATCAAAAGTACACAAAGAAATTCATTAAGATAAAGGAACCAAAGAACAATTAAACAGTGGCATTGCTCTTTCTAGAAGAACAGATAGCAAATACTAAGTGAAAAAGCCAGATAATAATATATCTTGTGTGTCAAATAATTGGATATACATTCACGTTTCTGTATTATCTTAAATCTGTAAGCTGCAACCTCTGCTGAAAGAATGCTATCACTTTTGCCTCTATGAAGACAGAAGGATAAAAAAACAAGTTTTTAAATGATCACTACTTGCCTACTGAAGGCTTTTAGCTATGGGCAACTGAAGAGTTAGAAGCTGTGGAAATAGAAAGGAGAGGTTGGAGACCCAAACCTGTTTTCTTTTATAATTCCCAGATGGACTATTAGAACTGAATTAAAGAACTTTGCTGAATTATTCTTTTGGCCTAAGTGAGTCTGGCCAGAGGTTCAGAAACAGAAACACATGGCACAGGACACGGGGGAGCTCAGACAGAGGGCTATGGCTTCACTCACAAGCACCCACATACTCTCACACAGAAACACACACACACACACACACACACACACACACACACACACGAGGAGGCTTTCTTACCGGTGGGTCAAGAAATTCTTCAGACTCTTCAAATAAGAAAAGACACGCATGGGCACTCTGAATCAGAAATATTTCAAGAACCTTCTAAGCATAAATAAGCCACTTGACTAATGCCATGATTACTTAATGATGCCATCATTTACCATTGTATAAATACATTTGGAAATGAAAGACATTGGTAGTCTGTTACAGCAGCATTACATGCCACCTCTCTAGACTGAATCAAGCAGGTTCAGACACGAACTGGTTATCATAGTGATTATTTTAATCTATTACTATGCTAATAGTGCACAATTCTATTATTTTAACTCATAACATGATAGTATTAAAGGAGCGTTATCACTTACTCAAATAACTACTTGAAACATCAGATCTTAGAAAACGAAATCAGTGTTCAAGGGATCAGCAAACCTATTGTTGACAAAATGTACAATTCTGCATATGTTAGAAAATGACTAAAAATTAAAGGCATAAACAGTGACGATAGTAAAACATGATGATTATGTGATCAAACAAGTATAGTCAAATGTGAGTGGTAGAATCTAGGTGATGCGTACCTAAGTGTTTACTGTAAGTTGTGTCAGCTTTGCTGTATGTTTGAAAATTTTCTTAATAGCATAGGAAAAGAAAATTTAGGAACATTCAAAGTGATAACTACGAGAAATGAATTAAGAACACAAAGACTCAGAAGGGTGACTCACTGCTGTGCAGAACCATGGCCCACAAGAGAGGCAGTGTGGCCCACTAGCTAAGAGCACAGTCTTTTGAACTTAAATATTTACTTCAAGAATCCAATATCAGCTCTATTATTTACCAGCTGTGTAAACAGGTTGTAGTTAGTTGCTCTGAAAGCCTCACCTTTGGCATCAGGAAATGGAGATATTACCTACTTTACAAAATATAAACACAGAAAAGTCTTAAAGGAATATCAAACATTATTTATCCTTGCCATTATTAACAATTACAAAAACACATCAAAATGCCACCAACAGGGGTAGAAATTAATAAACTAGCTGCAAAAAATATTAGTCCCTTAAATGATGCATATCAAATGTTAGCAATATGGTTCATCAATTAGGATGTTTTCAGGTACAAACAATGAAATACTCACATAGAGGTCCAATAGAGATTTTTGCATATCTCACATAACAAGAAGTCAAAACAAAGATGGTTTTATGGCTAGTTAAATGAGCAGCTTAACAAGATCAAGGTGCTGGGGCCAGACTCACTTAGGCCAACAGAATAATTCATCAAAGTTCTTTAATTCAGTTCTAATAGTCCAGCAATATCCCTGAGTGGAGCACTGTCATATATCTTGGGGGAAAAGTCCAAAAACAGAACAAAAACTCCAGGTTTATGTTGGTAAGAAAGATGATGGAAATGGCAATTAACAGTTGTATGCTATATATGGAAAAATATTAATGATAAAAAAATAAAAAATACACACTGATCACAATAACTATGTGACATAAAATAATAAGCACCTCTGTGACATAAAATTTTTAAAGCTACTAGGAATTTTTCTGCAGCAAAGTTTCTACTAAAGTATTCCACACTGAAGTTCATTACTTGCTGTGACTATGCTACAGGCCTGGGAAGGAAATGGCAACCCACTCCAGTATTCTTGTTTGGAGAATCTTATGGACTGAGGAGCCTGGTGGGCTGCAGTCCATGGGGTCACAAAGAGTCGGACACGACTGAGTGACTTTACTTACTTACTTATGCTACAGGCACCTTTAGCTGAAAAGGATGGAAGATTTCTAGGAAGCAGGAGATTCACTTCTGAATTACAAATTACTCCTCTGTCAAAATGTCTCTGATAAATCAGAATGTACATTAATAATGCTTTTGTTCTACATTTGTTTCTTTGGGGTAAATATTAAATTAATATCATTCCTATCATAGAATTAAAGCTTACAAATACTTGTTGTGATAAAAAATATTTTGACTGCAGTCTGTGCCTTTATTAGTTATATGAAGAAAATGGACTTAATGGCTCAGTTTGGTTCAAGCTTTAACCATAAAGATTTTCTATATGTAAAATGTGATGTTCTGGATTGTTTGATTAATACAAAATATAGTTTATATATTGAAAAGGGTTACTTAAAGGGTTCTTGAATTATGTTAATGAGACTAAAATTTAGATGGATTATTTTGTCGTTAGATGCTAGAAAGGTGGATGAAACAGGACAAAGTACCTATGAAGCATTTTGGATGAAGTTTTACGTGTATAGGGAACCAGGCAGCCCTTTGGAAAACATACCCTAGGTCTCCAGCTGATAGTATTTTGTGAGACTTGTATTCAGGCCAAAAATCTTTGAAAGTCCTTAGGGAGCTACTGTACCTAAGTTTCAGCTAATTTGGCCTCATTTAAATGGGGCCACGCTATACATCTTAGGGTCTGGTTTTCTTTATTTCCAATTATTTAATGGACTTATTGAAAAACAGTTCCATTTTTAGAATCTTATTTTAAAAAATCCCAAGTGATTTTATTTTTATACTGAAAATATATGCTACTGCATTGAATTAAATTCATTTCACACCTACAAATATCTACTGAGTTTTTACCATTTCTAAACCCTGTGTTAAGTGAGCTAGAAGACCAAAGAACCCTAAATATACTTCTAAAATGCTAAGTAACCTAGAGCTGAGTTAGAAGTATCCTCAAAAAATTTTTTCTCTGAGATGTTTTGTCAGTTGAGGATTTTGGGGAGGCAGTGATGGGGTGGAAATCTAACATCTCTGGATAAAAACTAAAATAGATGTGAGCAGGTAGAAAAAAGGATAGGCATCATAAGGAGACTTTCACTGTTGCTACATATCTGCATTAGTCAAAAACTTGGCTTAACAATGAACATGTGTTTCTTTATAATAAAGTAATAAACCTTTGTTTTCACCTCAATTATTGGTTAACATTAATGATAATTAACCCTCACTCATAAACATCATAGAGTTTCCCAGGTGTCACAGTGGTAAAGAATTCACCTGCTAATGCAGCAGACACCAGAGACATAGGCTTGATGCTTGGGTTTGTAAGATCCCCTGGAGAAGGAAATGGCAGTCCACTCCAGTGTTCTTGCCTGGAGATTTCCATGGACAGAGGAGCCCAGTGGGGTACAGTCTACAGGATCGGAAAGAGTGGGACACAATTGAGCACACAAGCCATAAAGATCATAGAAGTTATAATATGTACGTTATTGGCAGCCTTCCAGGCAGCCGCAATGATCCCTGCCTCCTTGTCAGTGAAAAAAGGGAAAGTGTAGTCACTCAGTCATGTCCAACTCTGTGATCCCATGGACCGGAGCCTGGGCCTGTAACCTGCCAGGCTCTTCTGTCCGTGGAACTCTTTAGGCAAGAATACTGGAGTGGCTTGCCATTTCCTTCCTCAGGGGAGCTTCCTGACCCAGGGATCAAACCCAGGCTTCCTGCAATGTAGGCAGGTTCTTTACCGTCTGAGTCACTTTAATGGATCCCTGACTCCTGTCCTATTCTTGTGTAGTCCCCTCCCACATTGTGCTAGGCTGGATGCATACAGCCAACCAAGTATGGCAAGAAGGGAAGTACATCACTTCTGAGATTAGATTATGGAAGACTAAGTCTTCCCTCTTGCGATTATCTCTCTTTCTTTCTCTCAGTACTGATGTGAGGGAAGACAGCGGCCTGCATCATGAGGACACGTGAGCAGCCCTAAATAGAAGTAAAGCTTCAGTGAAAAGGAACTAAGGTCTGCCAGCCACCACCAAGCCTGAAAGCAAATCCTCCAGCTCCAGTTTAACACCGAGATAACTGGCAGCCAGTCTCTTGACTGTAACCTAATGTAAGAGCCATCTGAGTCAGAACAACCAGTAAAGCTCAGAAGCCATCAGTTCAGTTCAGTTCCTCAGTCGTATCTGACTCTTTGTGACCCCATTAATCGCAGCACGCCAGGCCTCCCTGTCCATCACCAACTCCTGGAGTTCACTCAGACTCACATCTATCGAGTCAGTGATGCCATCCAGCCATCTCATCCCCTGTCATCCCCTTCTCCTCCTGCCCCCAATCCCTCCCAGCATCAGAGTCTTTTCCAATGAGTCAACTCTTCGCATGAGGTGGCAAAAGTACTGGAGTTTCAGCCTCAGCATCATTCCTTCCAAAGAAATCCCAGAGCTGATCTCCTTCAGAATGGACTGGTTGGATCTCCTTGCAGTCCAAGAGATTCTCAAGAGTCTTCTCCAACACCACAGTTCAAAAGCATCAATTCTTTGGTGCTCAGCTTTCTTTATAGTTCAACTCTTACATCCATAGGTGACTACTGGAACAACCATAACCTTGACTAGATGGACCTTTGTTGGCAAAGTAATGTCTCTGCTTTTGAATATGCTGCCTAGTTGGGTCATAACTTTCCTTCCAAGGAGTAAGCGTCTTTTAATTTCATGGCTGCAATCACCATCTGCAGTGATTTTGTAGCCTAAAAAAGTAAAGTCTGACACTGTTTCCACTGTTTCCCCATTTCCCATGGAGTGATGGGGCCAGATGCCATGATCTTCATTTTCTGAATGTTGAGCTTTAAGCCAACTTTTTCACTCTCCACTTTCACTTTCATCAAGAGGCTTTTTAGTTCCTCTTCACTTTCTGAGATAAGTGTCATAACTGTCTGTCATAAGTGTCATGTGCATATCTGAGTTATTGATATTTCTCCCGGCAATCTTGATTCCAGCTTGTGCTTCTTCCAGAAGCCATATGAGATAATAAATGTTTGTTGCTTTAAGCTGTTTGCTGCTGCTGCTAAGTCGCGTCAGTCGTGTCCGACTCCGTGCGACCCCATAGACGGCAGCCCACCAGGCTCCCCCGTCCCTGGAATTCTCCAGGCAAGAACACTGGAGTGGGTTGCCATTTCCTTCTCCAATGCAGGAAAGTGAAAAGTGAAAGTGAAGTTGTTCAGTCGTGTCCGACTCTTCGCAATTCCATGGACTGCAGCCTACCAGGCTCCTCTGTCCACGGGATTTTCCAGGCAAGAGTACTGGAGTGGGTTGCCATTTCCTTCTCCTTAAGCTGTTTAGTTTTGGGCAATTTTTATGCTGCAATAGATAAACAATACAATGTTCAATGTCATCCTCTATCAGCTATACCAGGGTTAGTCTCAGTTACTGGAGAGTTTATTGAACAAATAATTATTGAGTATCTGCTACTTTTTAGCTTGCCTTGCTCAGATTGTTTAAAATTTTATCCTGTATGCTAAGTTGCTTTAGTCATTTCTGACTCTTTGTGGCACTTTGGACTGTAGCCCACCAGGCTCTTCTGTCCATGGCATTCTCCAGGCAAGAATACTGAAGTAGGTTGCTATGCCCTCATCCAGGGGATCCTCCTGACCCAGGGATCAAACCTCCATCTTTTAGGTCTCTTGCATTGGCAGATAGGTTCTTTACCAGTAGCGCTATCTGGGAAGCAAAAAACAAAGAAAATCATTCTAAGAAGCCCCATTCCTCAAAGGCAAGGATTTTTAATGTATATTTTCCATCTTAGCTATTAACAAAAACTTGTGGCTCAGCTGGTAAAGAATCCACCTACAATGCAGGTGACCTGGATTCAATCCTTGGGTTGGGAAGATCCCCTGGAGAAAGGAAAGGCTACCCACTCCAGTACTCTGGCCTGGAGAATTCCATGGACTGTATAGTTCAAGGAGTCACAAAGATTCGGACATGACGAGTCACTTTCACTTTTCAAGAAATTATTACAATGAATCATTTTATGTAATATGCTCTTTCAAATAACTTTTTCAAATGAGTTTGCAGATAGATAGGTTTGGGATACTTATTAAAATCTCTTTTTCTTTGTTATATAATTCTAGCTAACATAAAAAACTCCCAAATCTTGGTGACTTAAATTCTTCAAACTATTTCATTCTCAAGTAGGCCCAAAGTGGATATCCTGGTAAGTGGAGAGGTTTCTGTGTGGTTCTTCAAGTATCCTGGATTCTTTTATTTCCTGGATCCTTTGCTGGTCACTTACATCAGGCCAGTAGATTGAAAGCTCAGCAAATGTTCTCTTTCCTAATCTTTAGGGCAAGACTGTTGAGACAAAATACAGATTCTCTCATTCAGTTGCCTGTTTTAAATATCAAGAGCATGTTATTAATTTTGTACCTTGTTTTCCTGCTATACCAAGTTGAATTACTTTTTGTTTTGTTGCTGCTGCTGTTTATCTTTAAATCCAAATATCTCCCCCAAAATCTTAGCAAAGCCAATTGGAATACTAAATTTTTGACACAACTTTTAAAACTAGGTAAGACCAATAGAGTAGTAATAAATTATTTGAAATTTAATTTCCATAGTTCCTTTTTTGTATTTAAAGTACAGGTAAACTTGGAATATTTGGAGAAGGCAATGGCATGCCACTCCAGTACTCTTGCCTGGAAAATCTCATGGATGGAGGAGCCTGGAAGGCTGCAGTCTATGGGGTCGCTGAGGGTTGGGCACGACTGAGAGACTTCACTTTCACTTTTCACTTTCCTGCATTGGAGAAGGAAATGGCAACCCACTCCAGTGTTCTTGTCTGGAGAATCCCAGGGATGGGGGAGCCTGGTGGGCTGCTGTCTATGGAGTCACACAGAGTCGGACATGACAGCAGTGACTTAGCAGCAGCAACAGCAAACTTGGAATATTAGGTTATATAGTATATTCAAAAATGAATGATTTTCTTCTATATAGCTATTTACATATAAAATCATCACTAAATTATATGAATACATTTTCTAAACATTTCTGTGATTTACTTTGATAGTTTAAAGCATAATTGTATTATTAGTAATTACTCATATATGTACATTCACATATATATATATACTTAATACATGTATTTTTATACTCTCCGTGTTCTTACAGTGATTCATAGACCATATGTTTCATGTGATTCCAACATCAGTCTGTTATTCAGTGAAGGGCCACCAGAGCAAAGACTGTAGATTATAAAATTTTCATAATTTCTTGGCATGAATATTAAAGCTACCCAGGAGTATATTAAATTAGTTACTCTACTACAGAAAACCTTCTTAACTTTTTCCCCTTGAAATAAAGCATATTTTTTTTGATGTAAAGGAAGCAGGAAATAATCAAATCTCTTCTTTCTGGGCCAACTTTTTAGTTTCATAGTTTCATTTCAAATATACTACAGAGGAAGGGAAAATTGATAAATTATGAAATAGAAAATTATAAAAAACTATGAACCTTACATTTCTTTCTAAAGAAATAAGTCAAGTAATTTACAATGATTATGATTTACATGAGAAAGGAAGCAAAACAGCCAAAGAATCTGGATGTGTTCAGTAATAATATGAAAGATAACCTAATTCAGAATTGTAGTGTAATTCCCAATGGAATATTTATATTAATACAATGAATAAAAATATAGCATTGAAAATGTTGCATTATAGAACTTTTCAAATCACCTTTAAAATAACCAAATCAGTTTATGTCTTTCTCTGTGAGGACTAGGCTTCATTAAATTCTGAAAAAATTCTTACTTTGGGAATGATATATTCATTTTTTTGTCATGGAAATTTAGTAATGTCTGTAATAACCTCCATAATCTGGTAATCTGAGAATTAGATAGAAAAATATGAAAGA
Organism: Aepyceros melampus; assembly: GCA_006408695.1. Lineage (NCBI taxonomy): Eukaryota > Metazoa > Chordata > Mammalia > Artiodactyla > Bovidae > Aepyceros > Aepyceros melampus. The sequence continues at coordinate 62,473 of SJXQ01012977.1, read as the reverse complement.
ATCTGAGATTCACTTCTTCCTACTTTTATATATTTTACTAAGATCATCAAAAAAGCAAGAGAGTTCCAGAAAAACATCTATATCTGCTTTATCGACTATGCCAAAGCCTTTGACTGTGTGGATCACAAGAAACTGGGGAAAATTCTGAAAGAGATGGGAATAACAGACCACCTGACCTGCCTCTTGAGAAATCTGTATGCAGGTCAGGAAGCCTCAGTTAGAACTGGACATGGAACAACAGACTGGTTCCAAATAGGAGAAGGAGTACGTCAAGGCTGTATATTGTCACCCTGCTTATTTAATTTATATGTAGAGTGCATCATGAGAAATGCTGGGCTGGAAGAAACACAAGCTGGAATCAAGATTGCCAGGAGAAATCTCAATAACCTCAATTATGCAGATGACACCACTGTTAAGGCAGAAAATGAAGAGGAACTGAAAAGCCTCTTGATGAAAGTGAAAGTGGAGAGTGAAAAAGTTGGCTTAAAACTCAACATTCAGAACACGAAGATCATGGCATCCAGTCCCATCACTTCATGGGAAATGGGGAAACAGTGGAAACAGTGTCAGACTTTACTTTTTTAGGCTACAAAATCACTGCAGATGGTGATTGCAGCCATGAAATTAAAAGACGCTTACTCCTTGGAAGGAAAGTTATGACCCAACTAGGCAGCATATTCAAAAGCAGAGACATTACTTTGCCAACAAAGGTCCATCTAGTCAAGGCTATGGTTGTTCCAGTAGTCACCTATGGATGTAAGAGTTGAACTATAAAGAAAGCTGAGCACCAAAGAATTGATGCTTTTGAACTGTCGTGTTGGAGAAGACTCTTGAGAGTCCCTTGGACTGCAAAAATATCCAACCAGTCCATCCTAAAAAAGATCAGTCCTGAATATTCATTGGAAGGACTGATGTTGAAGCTGAAACTCCAATAATGTGAAGAATTTACTCATTTGTAAGGACTCCGATGCTGGGAATGATTGAGGGCAGGAGGAGAAGGGGACAACAGAGGATGAGATGGTGGGATGGCATCACTGACTCAATGGACATGAGTTTGGGTAAACTCTGGGAGTTGGTGATGGACAGGGAGGCCTGGGGTGCTGCAGTTCATGGGGTCACAAAGAGTCGGACACAACTGAGCGACTGAACTGAACTGAAGATCATATAAGATGCTATAGGCATTTTATCTACATAAAATAAAGTATAACAATAGGCTTCCACATCTGATACCTAGAATTTCAAGCTAAAATGAAACCTTTCTCTTAAATACACAGCTAAAACACACACACACACCCAAAAAAGGGGGGGGGGAGATTCCCTGCATGCTGGAAATAAAATGAAAACTGAACATCTGAATGGTCATCTCATGAGCTGATGTTGTAACTGCTACAGTCTAGGATGGATAATGCAAAATGATAAAACAGTAAGATACATAATCCCCATAAGATTCAAAAGTCATAGTAAACAGCATATTTACAGCAGACCCCAATAACAGAAGTAATATTAATAAAAACAATCTGATAGGGTATGGAGATACCCCACGTCCCTATGAACAGTATGAAAAGGCAAAAAGATAGGACACTGAACGATGAACTCCCCAGGTCAGTATGTGCCCAATATACTACTGGAGATCAGTGGAGAAATAAATCTGGAAAAAATGAAGAGACAGAACCAAAGCAAAAACAACACCCAGTTGAGGATATGACTGGTGATGGAAGCAAGGTCTGGTACTATAAAAAGCAATATTTCATAGGAACCTGGAAAGTTAGGTTCATGAATCAAGGCAAATTGGAAGTGGTCAATGGGAGATGGCAAGAGTGAATGTTGACATTATGGGAATCAGCGAACTAAAATGGACTGGAATGGGTGAATTTAACTCAGATGACCATTATATCTATCTACTACTGCGGGCAGAAATCCCTTAGAAGAAATGGAGGAGCCATCATAGTCAACAAGAGAGTCTGAAATGCAGTACTTGGATGCAATCTCAAAAACGACAGAATGATCTCTGTTTGTTTCCAAGGCAAACCATTCAATATTACGGTAATCCAAGTCTATGTCCTGACCAGTAATGCTGAAGAAGTTGAAGTTCAACGGTTCTATGAAGACCTACAAGAACTTTTAGAACTAATACCCCCAAAAGATGTCCTTTTCATTATAGGGGACTGGAATGCAAAAGCAGGAAGTCAAGAAACACCTGAGAAACAGGCAGATTTGGCCTTGGAGTACAGAATGAAGCAGGGCAAAGACTAATAGAGTTATGCCAAGAGAATGCACTAGTTATAGCAAACACCCTCTTCCAACAACACAAAAGAAGACTCTACACATGGACATCACCAGATGGCCAACACTGATTGGTTGTTGAATATATATATATATAATATATAATCAGATTGATTATATTCTTTGCAGCCAAAGATGGAGAAGCTCTATACAATCAGCAAAAACAAGACTGGGAGCTGACTGTGGCTCAGATCATGAACTTCTTATTTCCAAATTCATACTTAAATTGATGAAAGTGGGGAAAACCACTAGACCATTCAGGTATTTCCTAAATCAAATCCCTTACAACTATACAGTGGAAGTGAGAAATAGATTTAAGGGACTAGATCTGATAGAGTGCCTGATTAACTATGGATGGAGGTTCATGATACTGTACAGGAGACAAGGATTAAGACCATCCCCAAGAAAAAGAAATGCAAAAAAGCAAAATGGCTGTCTGAGGAGGCCTTACAAATAGCTGTGAAAAGAACATAAGCAAAAAACAAAGGAGAAAAGGAAAGATAAACCCATTTTAATGCAGAGTTCCAAAGAATAGCAAGGAGAGATAAGAAAGCCTTCCTCAGCGATCAATGCAAAGAAATAGAAGAAAACAATAGAATAGGGAAGACTAGAGATCTTGTCAATAAGATTAGAGATACTAAGGGAATATTTCATGCAAAGATGGGTTCAATAAAGGACAGAAATGGTATGGACCTAAAAAAGCAGAAGATACTAAGAAGAGGTGGCAAGAATACATGGAAAAACTATACAAAAAAGATCTTCATGATGCAGATAATCATGATGGTGTGATCACTCACCTAGAGCCAGACATCTTGGAATGTGAAGTAAAGTGGGCCTTAGAAAGCATCACTACGAATAAAGCTAGTGGAGGTGATGGAATTCCAGTTGAGCTATTTCAAATCTTAAAAGATGATGCTGTGAAAGTGCTGCACTCAAAATGCCAGCAAATTTGGAAAACTCAGCAGTGGTCACAGGACTGGAAAAGGTCAGTTTTCATTCCAATCCCTAAGAAAGACAATGCCAAAGAATACTCAGACTACAGCACAATTGCATTCATCTCACATGCTAGCAAAGTAATGCTCAAAATTCCCCAAGCCAAGTTTCAACAATACATGAAGCATGAACTTTCAGATGTTCGAGATGGTTTTAGAAAAGGCAGGAGAACCAGAGACCAAATTGCCAACATCTTCTGGCTCATCAAAAAAGCAAGAGAGTTCCAGAAAAACATCTATTTCTGCTTTATTGACTATGCCAAAGCCTTTGACTATGTGGATCACAGTAAACTGTGGATAATTCTCAAAGAGATAGGAATATGACCAAACTAGACAGCATATTAAAAAGTAGAGACATTACTTTGCCAACAAAGGTCTATCTAGTCAAGGCTATGGTTTTTCTTGTAATCATGCATGGATGTGAGAGTTGGACTATAAAGAAAACTGAGCGCCAAAAAATTGATGTTTTTGAACTGTGGTGTTGGAGAAGACTTTGAGAGTCACTTGGACTGTAAGGAGATCCTACCAGTCTATCCTAAAGGAGATCAGTCCTGAGTGTTCATTGGAAGGACTGATGCTGAAGCTGAAACTCCAATATTCTGGCCACCTGATGTGAAGAGCTGACTCATTTGAAAAGACTCTGATGCTGGGAAAGATTGAGGGCAGGAGAAGGGGACGACAGAGGATGAGATGGTTGGATGGCATCACCAAATCAATGGACATGAGTTTGGTAAACTCTGGGCATTGGTGATGGACAGGAAGGCCTGGCATGCTGTGATCAATGGGGTCACAAAGAGTCAGACACGACTGAGCGACTGAACTGAACTGATAGGGTATACAAAATAACTATTTTAAAAAATGATTAAAAACAGGAAAGGAATAATTGAAAATTATACAAGGACAAAAAAGCATCACACAGAAAACCTGGCAGACCTGAAAAAGAGTCAAATTATAGACACTGATGAAATATAATTGAATAAACTGGAAAACAGATAACATTTATTTTTAAAAAGAGAGAAATTAGAACTTAACCCAAGGATAACAAGGATGGAGACTGAGTTGGGAAATGTAAATGAGATTAAGAGACATGGGACATAGAGTGAGAAGGATACAATTTATTCATAAATTCCAGATGAAGAGAACAAAAGCGCACAGGAGGAAGACAGTGTTTAAAGCTTTAATTCTGGAAATTTTTTCCTTAATTGATGAAGATTCGAATCTTCAAAATTAAATAAATATTATGAGTTCCAAGCATTATAAATAAAGATAAGTCCACATCTAAAGAAACAGCAAGAAAATTATAGCATATCATAGATAAATAAACCACTTTTTTAGAAAAGAAAATGATCCGTCATCTAGAAAGGAATTGTGATTACATTAATATTGTACTCCTGGAGAAGCTATGAAGTAAGAAGAAAATGAAGTAGCAAATATATTGTACTGAGTGAAAATAGCTACAAATAAACATAAATGAACTTTTTTTAAGAAAAAGGATATTTTTAAATTTTCATTTATTTTTTTATTTTTTATTGGAGTATAGTTGATTAACAATAGTGGATTATGATTTGAGACAATATCACTGAAACACATACATACATTACCATATATAAAACAGATGACTAGTGCAAAGTTTGAGGCATGCAGCAGGGCATGCAAAGCTGGTATTCTGGGACAGCCCAAAGGGATGGGGGTGGGGAGAGAAGCGGGAAGGGGTTCAGGATGGGGTTACACATGTATGCTGGTGACCGATTATGTCGATGTATGGCAAAAAGCCATCACAATATTGTAAAATTGTGATTACATTAATATTGTACTCCTGGAGAAGCTATGAAGTAAGAAGAAAATGAAGTAGCAAATATATTGTACTGAGTGAAAATAGCTACAAATAAACATAAATAAACTTTTTTTAAGAAAAAGGATATTTTTAAATTTTCATTTATTTTTTTATTTTTTATTGGAGTATAGTTGATTAACAATAGTGGATTATGATTTGAGACAATATCACTGAAACACATACATACATTACCATATATAAAACAGATGACTAATGCAAAGTTTGAGGCATGCAGCAGGGCATGCAAAGCTGGTATTCTGGGACAGACCAAAGGGATGGGGGTGGGGAGAGAAGCGGGAAGGGGTTCAGGATGGGGTTACACATGTATGCTGGTGACCGATTCATGTCGATGTATGGCAAAAAGCCATCACAATATTGTAAAATATTGTCCTCCAGTCAAAATAAATAAATTAACTGGAAAAAAATAGTGAATTAGCTATAGGTATACAGCAAAGTGATTCAGTTATATCCATACAAGTATTCATTGCTTTTCAAATTCTTTTCCCATTTAGATTATTACAGAATATTGAGCAGAATTCTCTGTGCTATACAGTAGGTCCTTGTTGGTTTTCCATTTTAAATACAGTAGTTTGTACACCTCAGTCCCAAACTCCCAATCTGTATCCCCCTGCCCTTCCCTCTGGTCATCACAGTTTTGTTCTCTGTGTTTCTGTTTTGTAAATAAGTTCATTTCTATCTTTTTTTTATATCACTTATATGAAGAAGAGAACAGACTTAAAGGCATATTGAGACAAAGACTATGAGGGAGTTTATCATTCACACTGAATAAAACTCTTTTGAAAATTATACTCCAGTATTCTTGATTGGAAAATCCCATGGACAGAGGAGCCTGGTAGGTTATGATGATGACATCCTGCCCCCAAAGACACTCTATAAAATTCTGCTTGAAGAGGAAAAGATGCTCAATGTTACTAATCATGAGGGAAATGCAAATGCGAAAACAAAAGCACAATGAGACAGCTCACATGTATTAAGAGGGCTACCATGGGGAAAAAAGAGGGGAAAAAAGTGTCGGCAAAGATGTGGAGAAACTGAAACCCTGCACACTGATGGTGGGGTTGTAAAATGGTGCATCACAAAGGATGAATATTTTATGACTTGATTTAGGTGAAGTCTTCTGAGCAGTCAAATTCAAAAAGAAACAAAGTGGCCTCGTGGTTGCCAGGGGCTGGGGGCAAGGGAAGTGGGGAGTTCATCTTTGATAGCACACCAGTACAGGATGAAGAGAGTGCTGGAAACTGGCTGCATGGTAATGTGAAGATAGTTAACAATAATGAACCATACACTTAAAAATCATCTGATGTGGAGAAACTGAAACCCTGCACACTGATGGTGGGGTTGTAAAATGGTGCATCACAAAGGATGAATATTTTATGACTTGATTTAGGTGAAGTCTTCTGAGCAGTCAAATTCAAAAAGAAACAAAGTGGCCTCGTGGTTGCCAGGGGCTGGGGGCAAGGGAAGTGGGGAGTTCATCTTTGATAGCACACCAGTACAGGATGAAGAGAGTGCTGGAAACTGGCTGCATGGTAATGTGAAGATAGTTAACAATAATGAACCATACACTTAAAAATCATCAAGATGGTAAATTTTATGTTGTGTGTCTTTTCCAGTTTGAAAATTTTTAATGAGAAACAAAAATTGTACCTGATGTACCTCATTTGGAAATGTTCTTGTGTCTAGACTTTGCCTCTTCCTGGTTATATGAGCATGGACTAGCCACAGAACCTCTCAATATTGGCCTCTAGAAAGTAGGGAGAACACCTGGAGAGAACACCTCCCTGGGATGCTGAGAGGGTCAGTATTGTTCTGAACAGGACAAGTCCTTTCAAACAAAGAGCAGTCGTCACCACCAGAGTGCTCTCCAGTAATTCCATGTGGTCCTCAGTAGAAAGCCTCTGATAACTTTGATACATGAGGTTACAACAACAGCAGCCCGAACAGAAAGAAGAAAGACTCCTCCCCTTTCCTGGCAAGGACTCAGCCAATGAAAAGAAATGGACACTGTTTAACACTCCTCCCATCTTTTCTTCCCCTCTATAAAAGTGCTCTCCATTCCTTGCACTTTGGGGCCTTGCACATGACTAACGCTGGTTTTGAAACCTTGAACTGCAATTCTCTGCTGAACCCAAATAAACTCATCTTTGCTGGAGAAATATCTGAGTCTCTTTGTTTCAGGTCAAGAGATAGAAGGGAATCAACATGATCAGGGAACCCAAGGAAGACTCAGAAAGGCAAATTATCCACCTGACACACCTGAAAAGACACAGCCTGATACCTCTTCACTGATGAGAGGCAGGACTAGAAAGACCCCCAAAACCAAGAATAAACTATAGGAGATCAATTTGTTAGGCGGTGTATTTTCTCATAAGGACATAGAAGTAAATATGAATATACCTTTGGGATGTTCTCCATCTTGCTTGGGGCTGTGCTTATTGTTGAAGATTACCAAAACTCAAGATAAACAGTTTACAAGGGAAACAGGCTGAGGCCAGAGAAAGAGCCCTGGACAGCTCACCCAGCCTCCATCTACAAGATGTGGATTTCTGACTGTTAATGAATAACAACAAGATTCATACAAGTGATATTTTGAAAATGGTGCAAAGAATACTAGTTTGAAATTAAACATTTATATGTGTCCACAACCGATAGTTACTAAGGGCCTTATAGGACTAACCTCCCTAAACCATCTCAGCCCTCAGCCAGCTCACATGCCCCCTCATGTCAGCAGCTTCTCTGACAAGAGTCTCTAGAGAGTCTGTCTTGAAACGAGAGACAATTTCCACATTTGCACTCCCTTTGCAAGGGGACAGTTCACTTACTGAGACATAGCCAGTGTCAGGGGAGCGAGGATGTAACCACTCCCTGCTGGGCCAAATGCATCTAATCCAAGACCCTGCTCCACCTCATCCCTGGGGACAGGTCCTGCACTCACCCCCAGCCTGCTGGCCTCTGGGATGAGGGTGGAGAGAAATGCAGAGCTCACCCCAGAGGTTGCAATGAGGACAGCAGGGACATCACCAGGGGGAGTCTCAGCAGACTGGACATGGTTCATAAATTGTGCCACTGATTTCCAATAATGGGAAAAAGGAAGAATCATTCAGTAAACCATGATGGGAATATGGATTGTTTGGAAAAATGGGGTCTATCTTATACCAAATACTGAAAAACATATTAGCTGCCTTTATTATTAGAAAAAAAAGAGCTAAAATTAAATGCTAACAGAGATTTACATGATGCTAGGATTTTTAAAAGACATACTACAAAAGCCACAGGATAAACCAAAAAAAAAAAAAAAGCTAAATGTTAATTAATGATATATAGAAATTCCAAATTGAATTAAAGAACAAATGAAAATCTGAAATAGCATTATACATACTATGACAAGTTATTTCAAAAATAAAAATGCTTTCTAGGGAGAAAATCTATTAAGAGACATTCAAAGAAAGACAATCAAATGGTCAATAGACATAAAAAATGTTCCATCTCTACAAATCAAAGACAACCAACTCCAGTATTCTTGCCTGGGAAATCGCATGGACAGAGTAGCCTGACAGGCTATAGTCCATGGGGCTGCAGAGAGTTGAACACAACTGAGTGACTGAGAACACACAAATCAAATAAATTAAAATTAAAACTGAATTATTTTCAACTTTAGGCCAAGATGAAATATAATTCATGTACTTAAATTTGACAATGAAATAAGCACACTAGGGCTGTTAAGAGGGCAAATTGGTCTGAACATGATGGGAAACAATTCAGCCTTTCACCAGTTATTCTCCTTCTAGGAATACAGAAAAAGGAAAGATACATCAAAATATATGGTCAGGGATATGCATTACATCCTAATTAACAATAAAATGTATTAAAGTGAAAGACTGCATACATTTCAATTAAATACTACATTTTGAAAGAAACAGACTCACAAAGAACAAACCTTTGATTGCCAGGTAGAAGGATGGGGGGAAGGGATAAGTAGGGAACTTGTGGTGGACAGGTACACACGGCTGTATTTAAAATGGATAACCAACAAGGACCTACTATATAGCAGAGGGAACTCTCTTCAATGTTATGTGGCAGCCTGAATAGGAGAGGAGCTTGGGGGAGAATGTATACAGATGACTGAGTCCCTTTGCTATCCATATGAAACAATCACAACATTGTCAGTTGGAGATATTCCAATATAAAATAAAAAGTGTAATTAAAAAATAAATACCATGTTTTGAACATTAATGCTATAAATAAATGTTAACCATAGAAAATTAGGAAGGAATCAGGATCCAAAGATATTTAACTTCATAGAAAAGTGTGCATAACTAACGCAACATAGTTAAGCAACTATGCTCCAATAAAAATTAATTATAAAAAAAGATGAGCTGTAATTTTGATTAAAAAAAAAAACACTGTGCATGTGCAGATATTTCAAGGAGAAATAATACGAAATAACCAAAATATCAGCAAGTCTACTTGGCCAATAAAAAAAAAAAAATCCTTACCCCTTTCTTCTTCTATGTACTCAATTTGTTTGACTCTTTGAGACCCTATGGATTTTGCCCACCAGGCTCCTCTGTCCATGGGATTCTCCAGGCAATGATATTGGAGTGGGTTGCCATTTCTTATGCCAGGGAATCTTCCTGACCCAGGGATCAAACCCACATCTCATGTGTCTCCTGCATTGGCAGGTGGGTTCTCTACATCTATGCCACTTGGGAAGCGCTTTTTCTTCTACAAAGTTTTTTATAGAAATAGAAAATATAGCTAAGATGGCTAAGAAAAAAAATGAGGAGACCACTATCTCCCCAAAAAAATCATCAAAAGAACATTTGAACACTAAGTAAATTCCACAAAACAACTTCTGAATGCTGGCAGAGGACATCAGGCACCCAGAAAAGCACCCCATTGTCTTCAAAAGGAGGTAGGAAAAAAGATAAAAAGAAAGACGAAAGAGGTAGGGATGGAGATCCATCCCAGGAAAGGAGACTTAAAAAAGAGAGAAGTTTCCAAACAACAGGAAACACTCCCACTGGCAAGTCTGTGGCAAGCCTTGGAACCTCAGAGGGCAACATAACTGGGAGGAAAAATAAATAAATAATTAAAACCCACAGATTACGTGCCTAATGGTTACTATCAGTGGAGAGGCAGGGCAGACACCTGCATCTTCCACTAGCAAGCAGGGGCTGAGCAGGGAGGCATGGGCTGCATTGCTTAGAATAAGGACAGGGCCTGAATGCCCAGAGGGCAATTTGAGGGAACTAACTTGAGATAGCAAACCAGACTGTGGGATAGCTATCACACAAAAAGCCCTAACCTAAGACTCTACACACAGACATTACTAGGTGGTCAACACTGAAATCAGATTGATTATATTCTTTGCAGCCAAAGATGTAGAAGCTCTATACAGTCAGCAAAAACAAGACTGGGAACTGACTATGGCTCAGATCATGAAATCTCTACTGTCAAATTCAGACTTAAATTGAAGAAGGTAGGGAAAACCACTAGACCATTCAGGTATGACCTAAATCAAATCCCTTATGACTATACAGTGGAAGTGAGAAATAGATTTAAGGGACTAGACCTGATAGATAGAGAACCTGATGAGCTATAGATGGAGGTTCATGACATTGTACAGGAGACAGGGATCAAGAACATCCCCATGGAAAAGAAANTAGCTTTGTTCGTAGAGATTCTTTCTAAGGCCCACTTGACTTCACATTCCAGTATGTCTGGCTCTAGATGAGTGATCATACCATCATGCTTATCATGGCCGTGAAGATCTTTTTTAGTATGCTATAAAATCAGTGACTGATTCCTGTAGTAAAACTGATATTACTCAACCACAAAATATTTTCAGAGTAACTCAAAATGTACCTAAAAAGTAGATTCAATACATTTAGTAACTTGTATGGAAAAAAAGAGATGATGTTAGTTTCAGAATAAAGGTATACACACACACACACAAACATACGCGCACAATTATTCCCTATCAACTGTTTGCTTTTTTCAAATAATAGTCGATAAAATCTAAGTGGTTTCTAAACACTTTAAAAATATATTCTTTAATACATAATAAAAAGGAAACATGTCAATGTCACTAAGATTGATCAACATCCAGAAGAAGGGGAACTAGTGTGATATTTGTTGGTATCTCACAAGTGCAATGGCACCCCACTCCAGTACTCTTGCCTGGAAAATCCCATGGATGGAGGAGCCTGGTGGGCTGCAGTCCATGGCGTCGCTAAGAGTCAGACACGACTGAGTGACTTCACTTTCACTTTTTACTTTCATGCACTGGAGAAGGAAATGGCAACCCACTCTGCTGTTCTTGCCTGGAGAATCCCAGGGACGGAGGAGTATGGTGGGCTGCTGTCTATGGGGTCGCACAGAGTCGGACATGACTGAAGTGACTTAGCAGCACAAGTAGCAATATCTCTCCGTGTATGCCCTCTATTACTATGAAATCAGTGTGCATTCTGCTGACCAGTTGACAACACCTATTGTTCAAACCTCACCACGGACAACCATAAAAGTACAAAATTGATAGAGCTTCAAGGAGCCATAGAAGGCAGTTCTATTTACTCTAAACGAAATGCAGCCCTTGCCTCCTTACTACCTCAGTGTGGTCATTTGACAGGTCTCAGGTCAGAAAGGATCTTGCATCCATGTGCCAACATTTAATTTTTAAAAAATCCAGACATAGTATTTCTGCTGTAAGTTTTTACAGTCCACTTAGCTAGTCCACTGGTGCTTCCTTCCATAAAATGGTTCTGAAAATAAATATTTCAAACTGTAGAGGAAAAGCAAAATATCCTCTTAACAGATGAGAAATCTCAACCTGAAATGCATCTTCATTACATGGGAGACAAATCTTTCAAGGCATGCTGGGTAATAAAACACTGTATCAATCTCGTAGGTAAGTACCAACATCATGGCAACTTATTTGAGGAACACCAGGGATTTAATGGAAAACCAATGGTCTCAGGCACTTACAATATTAAAGGCAAAAAATTAATTCCCATTGATCCTTCAGTTGAGATTTATGAAAATCACACAGAGTGAGAGTGAAGTTGGTTTTGTTGGTTTAACCTGAGTCTGTGATATTTTCAGTCAAGACTTTGCGTTGGCCCTCATTTTGCATATTTCACCTACCCATTTTAAAATGCAGCAAACATTTCTAAGTCAGATTTTGCTGGGTAATAAAACACTGTATCAATCTCGTAGGTAAGTACCAACATCATGGCAACTTATTTGAGGAACACCAGGGATTTAATGGAAAACCAATGGTCTCAGGCACTTACAATATTAAAGGCAAAAAATTAATTCCCATTGATCCTTCAGTTGAGATTTATGAAAATCACACAGAGTGAGAGTGAAGTTGGTTTTGTTGGTTTAACCTGAGTCTGTGATATTTTCAGTCAAGACTTTGCGTTGGCCCTCATTTTGCATATTTCACCTACCCATTTTAAAATGCAGCAAACATTTCTAAGTCAGATTTTGCTAGTTGTTCTCTAAAAAGGTTTATGATCACAGCTGCAGTAGTTATGGGTTGGTTTATAGCACATTGCCCATAGATGGGCCCATATGTCCAACAGAGTTTGTTTGATACCATACCTTCCACAGACATGGGGCAGTTCTTGAGGTGTGCCTATAAACCTGCCGTTAAATGGACCAGCTGTACTCATAAACTTACATTAGCAGCCTCAATCCACCCACCTTACCAAAGTCATTGGCAATAAATCTATGTTCAGTCTATATATGCTCTTTTAAGTATTTTTTTTAATGCTTCTGAAAAGAAAATATAAAATATATCCAACTCTTCTGTGATCTTGACTGAAATAAGAGCTTATTCCTTTGTGGGTGTATCAACAATGATTTTAAGGGCCTCATTTTTTGTTTCTTTGCAAGATGTTCATACTTTTCTTGACAGGCTTCATCCCCACTGTAGCTTAAAGAAAAAAAAAAAGACAGTGATAAACTTTGTTCTCTTTTTTCACATGAAATTCTTTGATAAGAACTTTGAGGGCTTGGGCATGGTATGATCTTTGATCACTGTCTCATTCATTCAGCGTGGAAGCTTGCTCAGGAACCATGATGAAGCAAATGTGAATGCAGTGACCTGCACTGATTCATGTGGAGAGTGTACTTCTTCACTGTGGTCATGAAGACCACAGCATGAACACAGGATGGGACCTCTCTGATGTTCATTTGCCCTCAAAGGATAGACCCCTGCAGGAAGGGCACCACTAGAGGAAGCTACTTTTCCACCAAAAATAGAGTCCTGACTCATTTTGTTTCTCAGTCAAATGGGTTTTATGGCCTTCTGTACATGCCAAGTTGCTTGAGTCATGTTCAACTCTTTGCGACCCTATGAACTAGAGCCCAACAGCCTCCTCTGTCCATGGGTTACCTTCATGAAATTTTTATTAAATGCTTTAGCTCTTTTGTTGGCATTTGTTATGGTTTCATATTAGAAAAGGTTTTGCATTTGAAGTCAGAAATTTTAAGGAATCCAGATTGGAATAGAAGAAGTAAAGCTCTCACTGTTTGCAGATGACATGATCCTCTACATAGAAAACCCGAAAGACTCCACCAGAAAATTACTAGAGCTAATCAATGAATATAGTAAAGTTGCAGGATATAAAATCAATACACAGAAATCCCTTGCATTCCTATACACTAATAATGAGAAAGTAGAAAAAGTAATTAAGGAATCAATTCCATTCACCATTGCAATGAAAAGAATAAAATACTTAGGAATATACCTACCTAAAGAAACTAAAGACCTGTATATAGAAAATTATAAAACACTGATGAAAGAAATCAAAGAGGACACTAATAGATGGAGAAACATACCATGTTCATGGATCGGAAGAATCAATATAGTGAAAATGAGTATACTAC
>SJXQ01012977.1:0-48050 GCA_006408695.1 Aepyceros melampus | reverse complement strand
AGAGTGAAGTAAGCCAGAAAGAAAAACACCAATACAGTATACTTACACATATATATGGAATTTAGAATGATGGTAATGATAAACCTGTACGCAAGACAGCAAAAGAGACACAGATGTATAGAACGGCCTTTTGGACTCTGTGGGAGAGGGAGAGGGTGGGATGAGTTGGCAGAGTGGCAATGTAACATGTATGATATCATAAGTGAAACAAATCGCCAGTCTAGGTTTGATGCAGGGTGCAGGATGCTTGGGACTGATGCACGGGGATAATCCAGAGAGAAGGTGTGGGGCGGGAGGGGGGAGGTGGGGGTCAGGATTGGGAGTTCATGTACACTGGTGGCTGATTCATGTCAATGTATAGCAAAACAAATACAGTATTGTAAAGCAAAACAAACTAAAAAATAAAAATCAATTAAAAAAAAAAAAGAAATTTTAAGTAGAAGTTCCCGGTCTACAAGTTACAATGTTTGGGCTCAGATTATTGCATTTCTCTAGGTTTTTGCTTCCGCAAAATGGAAAACACCATATGGAGGAAACTGTGAAATTAACATTTGCTGAATCTCAAAGTGAAAGTCAGTCATAGCCAACTCTTTGCAACCCGATGGACTATACAGTCCATGGTGTTCTCCAGGTCAGAATACTGAAGTGGGCAGCCTTACCCTTCTCCGGGGGATCTTCCCAACCCAGAGATTGAACCCAGGTCTCCCACATTGCTGGTGGATTCTTTACAACTGAGCCACAGGGAAAGTGGCTGAATCTCAGACCTCAGCTTCTATCCCCATTCAATCACACCACTATTTCAATTTTTCTACCTGTTTTCAGAAACGGTCATTTTACAGTAAATATTTTTTAATCAGGACTATTGCAAGAGCATTGGGGTAACAATAATTCAGAAATGATCTAGATTCACTCTCTCCCTACTCATTAATTTTTGTAAGTCATAAGGAAGCAGAAATTTATCTACCTCAATTCTTTGTGGCAAGCGGTTCAGTTCAGTTTAGTCGCTCAGTCATGTCCAACTCTTTGTGACCCCATGGATGCAGCATGCCAGGCCTTTCTGTCCATCACCAACATCCGGAGTTTACTCAAATTCATGCCCACTGAGTCAGTGATACCATCCAGCCATCTCATCCTCTGTCATCTCCTTCTCTTCCCACCTTCAATCTTTCCCAGCAGCAGGGTGTTTTCCAATGAGTCAGTTCTTCACACAGGTGGCTAAAGTACTGGAGTTTCAGCTTCAACATCAGTCCTTCCAATGAATATTCAGGACTGATTGCCTTTAGGATGGACTGATTGGATCTCTTTGCAGTCCAAGAGACTCTCAAGAGTCTTCTCCAACACCACAGTTCAAAAGCATCAATTCCTCAGCGCTCAGTTTTCTTTATCGTCCAACTCTCACATCCATACAAGACTACTGGAAAACCATAGCCTTGACTGGATGGACCTTTGTTGGCAAAGTCCTTTAATATGCTGTCTAGTTTGGTCATAACTTTCCTTCCAAGGAGTAAGCATCTTTTAATTTTATGGCTGCTGTCACCATCTGCAGTGATTTGGGAGCCCCCAAAAATAAAGTGTGCCAAAAAAAATAAAGTCTGCCACTGTTTCCATTGCTTACCCATCTATCTGCCATGGAGTAATGGGATCAGATGCCACGATCTTCGTTTTCTGAATGTTGAGCTTTAAGCCAACTTTTTCACTCTCTTCTTTCACTTTCATCAAGAGGCTCTTTAGTTCCTCTTCACTGTCTGCCATAAGAGTGGTGTCATCTGCATACTGAGGTTATTGATATTTCTCCCGGCAATCTTGATTCCAGCTTGTGCTTCCTCAAGCCCAGCCTTTCTCATGATGTATTCTGCATAGAAGTTAAATAAGCAGGGTGACAATATACAGCCTTGACATACTCCTTTTCCTATTTGGAACCAGTCTGTTGTTCCATGTCTAGTTCTAACTGTTGCTTCCTCACCTGCATACAGATTTCTCAGGAGGCAGGTCAGGTGGTCTGGTATTCCCATCTCTTTAAGAATTTTCCACAGTTTATTGTGATCCACAGAGTCAAAGGCTTGGTATAATCAACAAAGCAAAAGTAGGTGTTTTTCTGGAACTCTCTTGCATTTTTGATGATCCAGTGGATGTTAGCAATTTGATCTTGATTCCTCTGCCTTTTCTAAAACCAGCTTGAACATCTGGAAGTTCACAGCTCATGTACTGTTAAAGCCTGGCTTGGAGAATTTTGAGCATGTTAGATGAGTGCAATTGTGCAGTAGTTTGAGCATTCTTTGGTATTTCCTTTCTTTGGGATTGGAATGAAAACTGACCTTTTCCAGTCCTGTGACCACTGCTGAGTTTTCCAAATTTGCTGGCAAATTGAGTGCAGCACTTTCACAGCATCATCTTTCAGGATTTGAAACAGCTCAACTGGAATTCCATCACCTCCACTAGCTTTGTTCGTAGTGATGCTTTCTAAGGCCCACTTGACTTCACATTCCAAGATGTCTGGCTCTAGATTAGTCATCACATCATCATGATTATCTGGGTCATGAAGATCTTTTTTGTACAGTTCTTCTGTGTATTCTTGCCACCTCTTCTTAATATCTTCTGCTTCTGTTAGGTCCAGACCATTTCTGTCCTTTATCGAGCCCATCTTTGCATGAAATGTTCCCTTGGTATCTCTAATTTTCTTGAAGAGATCTCTAGTCTTTCCCATTCTGTTCTTTTCCTCTATTCTTTTTTTTTTGCATTGATCGCTGAGGAAGGCTTTCTTATCTCTCCTTGCTATTCTTTGGCACTCTGCATTCAAATGGGTATATCTTTCCTTTTCTCCTTTGCTTTTTGCTTCTCTTCTTTTCACAGCTATTTGTAAGGCCTCCTCAGACAGCCATTTTACTTTTTTGCATTTCTTTTTCTTGGGGATGGTCTTGATCCCTGTCTCCTGTACAATGTCATTAACCTCTGTCCATAGTTCATCACGCAAAGGGATAGGTAATCAGAAATTATTTTCCTTTCTTTCTATGGCTCAGAATAAACTATTTAACATGACCTTGTAAGGGCTCATTGTTATTGGACCACTCCTTTATTGTAGTACATTTTCCTTAGTTTCTAGATGCTTTCAATACTACTACTCTCTACTTTCTATCACTTTCCTTTCTCTTTAAGAAAAACATTTTCTCCTACTTGATCACCAAATGTTGTTTCTGCTCAGTGCTGAGTCACTCATCCTTTCCCCTTCTCATACCAAATTCTTTTCTGTGTAGTCTCATTTATACTCACCACTTCAATCACTTAAACTCAGATGACACACAAGTTTTTCTCTACCAGGCTTTCCTTTGGCTACACGTGTATATACCCGACAGTTGATTTCACATGTCTACCAACCAGTCTCTAATGCACTGCAAATTCAATATATTAATGACCAGAATTATGATCTTCCCCTGCAAACACTGACTATTTCCTATAATAGTAAATGGAAGAAACAACTATTAAGATATGTAAGCCAAAAACTTGAGTTCATCCATGAAATCTACCTCTCCTTCAACAATCTTCTTGCCACATACAATCCATCATAAAATTACACTAATTTATCTCCTATATATGGTCTAAAATCTATTCCTCTTTCTGTATCTTTGTTAACAACTCTGTATACTAGCCTACCACCATCTCTTGGTTGGCCTACAAAATTCTTTCTATCTGGTTTACCTAAATTTACTTTAGCTTCCTCTTATCCAACTCTACATTCTATCCAGATGCTCTCACCCATTGTGCCCTCATCCTTATCACTCCCCAGTTAAAACACCTCACTGGATTTCCATTGCTCTCAGAATAAAGACAAAATAATCAACATGGTTTACAATATCCTGACTAGTCTTGTGCCTATCTGCTTTCTCAGCTCCATCCTACAGTATTATCCCCTTTGCTCCCTTAGCTTAAGCCTAGTTGGTTATCATTGTTCTTCTTAATCATCATTTTCCCCCAAGTCTTTGGATCTTAAATATTCTTTACTTTCTAATCTGCGAAGTCTAAACCCACTTACCTTTCAGGTTTTAGGATCCTGACTTACTTCTAACTAGATCAAGTCTGTCTATTTTAAGTTCTCTACTACAATGTATACTTCCTTCTGATATGATTAGAATTTTAATTTTACATTTATTTTGTGAGGGTTTTTTATCGTTATCTTTTGATTAGTCTTTGAACTTCATAAGGAAACTGTCCAGTTTTACTCAGTGAGTGTTCAGTAGTAAGAGTTTTAAGAATGGCTTGTTGAATAAACGTATTGATAATGGAGATCCACAGTTTCAAAGTGGCCACAATAAAAGAGTTACCTCTGCAAGAAGCAGTGCAATGGGGTAGGGAAATATAGATCACGGAGTTGAACAGATGTGGATATGAAACCGTCTACTCTACCCTCTACTCACCACTGAGCAGAGTTTTTGAGGAGCTTCCCTGTTCATCAGCTTTCTCCTTGGAGAAGTGGTGTTAATCATGTCTTTTCTAAGGGTTGTTGTGTGATAAGGGACTTGGAGTAAGTACTTATTATATAAACAGTTTAAAAATGTGTTCATTCAAACAATGACTTTTAAGCATCTAAAATGTGTCAGGCATCATCATCAGCATTTTTGCTTCTCAATCTAGATACTTACTTGTTTAAATCAATATCAGCAGCTCCACTTCTTTGACATCAAGTGTTGCCTTATAGGTAATCTTTTATGCATGTGTTTGTATTGTTTCCTCAAGAAGATTGAGAGGTAGGTATAATACACTGCATTTATTTTTCTCTTAAATGACTTCTACTTCTTACTGAATATTGCACATAATAAATGGCAATAAATATACATTTATTTATTTATTTAACAACTTTTAATACTAAGTGTACAGCTAACTACCTGGAAGAAAAAAAAATTTTTTAAGTCAAAAAAAAAAAAAAAGAGTCCATAACTGTTGTTCTTAGAGAAGTCCAAAAATCAAATTATATGGAGTAAATAAATATCAACTCATGTGAAAAGTTTTTAAAGTATAAATATTACAGTGTATGTCAAGAATTTTGTCATCCTAATAGGGTTTCAATATATGAAATGTAAATTTAGGACAAATTAGTAGTTGCCCATAAACACCTTTAAAAATTTTATGGTTCTGCTCTTTTCCCTGTCCAAACCAACTTTTAGGAGACATTTTGAAAATTAGAAACATTTTCTTAAATCTCCTTTACAGATTTTGTGGGAAGCATTATGGCAGTGAATATGGCATATATTTTAATTTGAAAGAAATCCTTAAAGGAATTTATCCAATGCCAGGGTCAAGCTGTGAGTTTATACTCTGCAGTCATGGCCATAGTTCAAATGTAAAAAGTTGGGGTGAGTTAACAAAACTGGAGGCATTTAAAAACAAGCTAAGGTCCTACTTTCAATTTTTTATTTACTTAATTAATATCTGTACATGTTACTTATGCTTTCTGGAATGAAATAAAATGTAGACCTGATCTTTGGCTCAAGGAGATGGTTTTACCTAAGGAAGGAATCAGCATCTTAAACTTTAAATTCATAAAATAAAACTTGCATTTTTCCATATATATCCTGCTGCTGCTGCTGCTAAGTCGCTTCAGTCGTGTCCAACTCTGTGTGACCCCATAGACGGCAGCCCATGAGGCTCCCCCATCCCTGGGATTCTCCAGGCAAGAACACTGGAGTGGGTTGCCATTTCCTTCTCCAGTGCATGAAAGTGAAAAGTGAAAGTGACGTCGCTCAGTCGTGTCCGACTCTTAGCAACCCCATGGACTGCAGCCTACCAGGCTCCTCCATCCATGGGATTTTCCAGACAAGAGTGCTGGAATGGGGTGCCACTGCCTATTTACTCAAAAAATACATTTCAAAATTATAGAAATAATTCAAAATTACTAGTTCAAAAGAGAAATTTTTAAAAATTCTAAAAACATAGTGAAGAAAAAAATCAACTCAACTTCAGGTACATAATACAAAAAATGGGAGTTGTCTACACTCATCTCCAAAGGTAAATCAGACAGACTGGAGTCTTTGAGATTCACCTGAGATTACTTGCAAGAAACCTGAGAGAAAATCCCAGTAAGGGAGTTTGACCTCCAAGAAAGACATAAGCATTTAAAGGGAGTTGCTATTCCAGATTCTGAGTGCCACAAGGACTCGATGCCAGGACTTATTTCTCAGGCCAGTTCTTTTATTAAAATCATACCTTAGGCCAACAGAGAGCTGAGGATCCATGAAAAGGGATTCAAATAAAATTTAGTAAGCCTCTGGGGAATAAAGAGGATGGTGCAAGTATTCCTCCAACAGGAAGTATTACAAGAAGAAAACAAGCCATATCTCCTCTTTCACCCAAGAAACTCCGAGGAGGCATCTGGTATCTGAGGTTCTCAGTGTCTCACCTACGGTGAGAAAAAATCATGACCAGCAAATGCTGAATGAGAGACAGTGCTCCCAAGCCTGACCTAGGGCAGCTGTAGAAGTGGAGGTGAGTTTTAAAACAAACTTTCTTGAAATGCAAGAAAGATATTTCCTAGCATTTAAATTTGGTTAGCAAGAAATGATGTCCTCTTTTAATTTGCATGTTTTTGATCCCTAGGAAATTTAAAAATTGATTTATAAATTTTTGTGACTTGCCTGCTCATGGCTCATTTATCTGCTGCAGTGCTCATTCTTTTTATTGAAAATGAAGTCTTTATAAATCCAAAGATAATACCAATACTTCTGTGATGGCTATATCTTTTTAAAATAGTTTGTTATTAACTCTTTGACCTTATTTATACTGTCTTTCCATCCAAAATTTTCTATGTTTACTTTTATCTGTTCAGTCTTTTCACTGAATTCCAAAATCATCTAGATAAAATTCATCTAGAAGTTATTATATTTAACTCTAAAAACCATATGGATACAACACGCTGCTGCTGCTACTGCTGCTAAGTCGCTTCAGTTGTGTCCGACTCTGTGTGACCCCATAGATGGCAGCCCACCAGGCTCCCCGGTCCCTGGGATTCTCCAGGCAAGAGCACTGGAGTAGGTTGCCATTTCCTTCTCTAATGTACGAAAGTGAATAGTGAAAGTGAAGTCGCTCAGTCGTGTCCAACTCTTAGCGACCCCATGGACATGGTCCTCCGTCCATGGGATTTCCCAGGCAAGAGTACTGGAGTGGGTTGCCATTAATATGCTATAGCTTTCTATTAAGCTGTCTAACTGATGTTTGCATTTTTAACCAATTAGCTTATTGCTGTTACTTGGATAATGCATTATTTACTCACTGACTTGAAATTCTATCTTTATCATATTCATTTTATACATACATATCTATTTATGTATTTATCATCTATCCAATCTATTTATATTTCCAGTGATCTACTGTAGATTCTAATGGCAGTAACACACTAAGTCATATGATTTACCATTTAATATCTGATGATGTACATGGGCCTCATATTTCTTATTTTAAAAATATTTTGCCTCCTTTCTGTGATTTACTTTTCTAGATTATTTTTTGAAGTAATGGTCAAATTTCTAAGTAAGTACTTGTGAATGTTGCATTAGAATTTCATTATACATTAATATTTGGGAGAAGTGACAACTTTATGATGTTTAAAATTCCCCATCCTTAAACAAAATATATCTCTCCTTTTATTGTTTCATGTTTTCCTTTTCAGTAAAGAATTGTAGATTGTGTAGATTAGTTTTTCTTACTAAGTTTATTACAAATTAGTATATATTTTTGTAGATTTTGCATCTCTTGAGCAGGATCTTTTGAATTCATTATACTTTGCCAAGTGATCTTTTCTGGTACATGGGAAAGTAAATAATCTTCCTATATTTATTTTAACATAAAATTCTTATAGAATATTTCCATTTTCACAGTATCTACTCCTAATGCTTTGTAGCTGATGACATTTTAAGATTTAGGTAAAGAGAAAAACCCACAAACTTTAACATCAAAGATACTTGTAGTTTCATCTTAGCTCAACAAATTCTTCACTATGTAAAACTGATCAACTGATATTTTTCTCTGAAGCTCAGAATCCTCACCTACAAAAGGGCATTGATTTTTCCCTTGATGTGGTCAGTGTGAGCCAAAGTGAAAAAATTTCTGTAAAGCACAGAGCTCCAATAAAACTACTATACAGTAGGAAAGGAAGAAAAATGTTAATTTTTCTTCTTCATCCTGTTCCTTGTAGAAAATACGACTTGAAATTTCATCCTTTAGAAACATGAACTAGAAAAAAAAAAACCACAAGCACATACAGCCTTTAAATGCATTTGTATTATATGTTTAGCTAATTTTTCTCCTGGTCTGATTACTACTTGGTGGCAAATTGCACATGTACATATATATGTGAATATGTATTTTATAAGCAACAGTATTACTTTGTTAATGATTGTAATTTCAAAATTAATGAATTAAGCCACACAATTGGTCTATAGAACCATGGAAAAATTAATGAGCATTCTGCCACTAATGGCAGTCTGCAGTCACAAACTTCATTCACTAATTACCCAAATATTCACTGACTGAGTACCAGCTACCAGGCACAGTGCTGGGCTCTGGGGATGTAAAGGTGACAGTCTCCATCCAGTGAAATGCATGGCATTCTCAGCTACATCTTAAGCAATTGGCAGCTTGACTGTCCTTAAAGCAGTGGCTTTCTCTGGATCATCAGTCAAGTATCCAATGGCCCATTTTTTATCCTGAGCAGCTGCTCTTATGTATTTGACTTTCTCGGCTTGTGAGCTTTAAGAAATGGTTTTCAACCTGAGCAGCCTGAAGCAAACTCTTGGGCATTCCACTTTTATTTCTGAACTTACTGCCTAAATCTTGATTTCATTTTATGTTGATGCCTCAGGAGCTGACCTAGGATAAATGGAAGCTACCAGCTGCCAACGGTGCTGTCAGCTGCGTGGTCGGGTCAAAGGTGCCGGCTGAGCTTGCAAATTCTGACGGTTTGCCAGCAGTGAAGGCATTTGCCTTAGAGGGAAATTGTGCCTCGCACATACCTCATCCCACATTGCTGCTGAAGGTGCCAATTTCAGGCGATGTCCAATTTGGAGAAAAGAAGTGCAAAGAAAGGCATTTCCATGACCCTCCCCCAAATACAGAAAACCACCTGAACCTCCACAGCCACCCTAATCTTTGCCTCAGGCGCACCCTCGTGTAGAGAAGAAGCAAGTTTCTGTTTCCTCGGGAGCGCTGGAAAGTGGCATGACAGCTGGTTCCATGAGCACAGCACATATTCCAATGCTAAAAAGAAAAAATTAAAAACCCACCACATTCTTTTATCTATTAAGGAGGGTTTTATTACACTGTGCCTTCAATGCATTTATCTAAATTTTCCTCACGTCGAAATTTTGTCAACGAAAGGTTGTTCTTGCATTTAAAAAAATTTTTACCTTCAATCAAACATAATTTAAATGCTGAATTTCTGGTTTTGGGGGGAAAAGAGTGCGGTTAACATCTAGAAAAAAATATATTGGTAAAATCGTTTGACAATTGAGGTCAAGCCTGAATTTAACTGAAGGAATAATCATCATATCAATATGGAAATAGAAATTGCACTAAAAGAATGTTATTTTCTCTTGAAAGATGCACCAGACTCAGGTTATGGCATAGAGTGAAAATCTTGGTAACTATAAATGTTACTGATGACTCTTACCCCTGGTTTAACTCTGGGGTTTTGTAAATGCTTATGTAGCACACAAATTATCTGCTGAAGCGGAGCCAAGAGTGCCAAATGAACAGTGCAGGAGACGTCAGAAGGGAGTGAAATTTGGAAATGAAATGGCAACCTTTAAATAGCCTAACTGCGTACATCGTGATATGACTTAAGTCGGTTCCCAGTCATTGCTACTAGGCTGCAAGAGAAAAACCTTCAGCAGTGTTTAATCCAGAAACACTTCAATTATTACTGTGTTGCCACTAGTATAATTACATATTGTTGCTGCTGCTGCTGCTAAGTCGCTTCAGTCGTGCCCGATTCCGTGCGACCCCATAGACGGCAGCTCACCAGACTCCCCTGTCCCTGGGATTCTCTAGGCAAGAACACTGGAGTGGGTTGCCATTGCCTTCTCCAGTGCATGAAAGTGAAAAGTGAAAGTGACATCGCTCAGTCGAGTTTGACTCTTCGCGACCACATGGACTGTAGCCTACCAGG
Organism: Aepyceros melampus; assembly: GCA_006408695.1. Lineage (NCBI taxonomy): Eukaryota > Metazoa > Chordata > Mammalia > Artiodactyla > Bovidae > Aepyceros > Aepyceros melampus. The sequence goes on along the minus strand of SJXQ01012977.1, from coordinate 37,900 downwards.
CTCCTCTGTCCATGGGATTTTCCAGGCAAGAGTACCAGAGTGGGTTGCCGTTCGTCAAGATTTATTCTTTCTCCCTTTCTTTTGTTACTTCTGTCTTCCTTTTCTCTAGAAAATTATCAGAACTTCAGGCTCTGAATGATTACCGTTTAAACCAGTTTGATCACTGTGAAACTTTTAGTGGCAGAAAGAACATAATTAAGTATTTGTATGGGGTTTTAAGGGTTAATGATATCATAAAGCAATTTTAGTAATATTTATGCTAATAAAATTTTGAGGCATTGGGTGAATTAAGATTCATTCATATGAAAAATTGTACATAAAATTATGGAAAAGGAATGAACATTTATTAGCTTCTTAGTACATGTCAAGCAGTATGCTAAGCATTTAACAATTTTTTTTTCATTTGTTTTTAATAGCTTAAAGAAATATGCACTACTGTCCCCAATCTACAGGGCAGGAAACTGGAAACTCACAGAGATTAAAATATGCAAATTTAGAAACTGCTTTTAAGTGGTAGAACCTCAGTTTTCTTGGATTAAAGTCTAAATCAGCTGACCCTAGAACTCTTTCTGTTGTATCTTACAGAATCTTCCATTTCATGAAAAATTGGAAAAGTAAAAATTACAATTTACATAAACTTTCAGCAACAAAAAACCTCTAAAAACTAAAAAGAATAATCAAAATTAGGACATATTGACACCATTTTTTCATACAATGATAGAAATTTTTTCTCTTTTAATAATAAATGATCTCATTGGGAAGTTTGCCTTTATTACTATTAAAACAGATTAAATGACATTAATAATTTGGGAAAAGTTAATTTATTAATAGGCTCCTGCTAATGCAGGAGATGTGGGTTCAGTCCCTGGGTTGAGGAGATCCCTATAGAAGGAAATGGCAACCCACTCCAGTATTTTTGTCCAGGAAATTCCATAGACAGAGGAACCTAGCAGGCTATAGTCAATGGGACTGCAAAAGAGTTGGACATGACTGAGCAATGAAAACAACAACAAATAAAAGAAATGCATGCAGATTTACCACCACATTTAATGTAGAATCTATTTTCTCTTGATTTATTTTTAAATTCTTAGTGATCAAGAAAAAAATTCTTTCTTTATCCTCTTTCAACCTGATCACTCAAATTGGATTTAACGTCGCCAACTTCCAAATACATTTTGTGTTCTCAGTTATGTCTATTTAAATTAATTTAAAATTTTAAAAAGGAAGCAGTATGAAGCATATTTATGTGAAACACAATTATACTGTTTTGATATGTACAGTTGACCTTTGAACAATTTGGATTTTAGGGGCATCAACCTCCCTGAGCAGTTGAAAATCCACATATAATTGTAGAACCAGACCTCTGGATCCAAGATTCCACATCCACAGATTCAGCCAATTCCAACTGTGTAGTACTATGGTTGTTGTTCAACTGCTCAGTCATTTCCAGCTCTCTGCAACCCCATGGACTGTAGCATTCCAGGGTTCCCTGTCCTTCACCATCTTCTGAAGTTTGCTCAAAGTGATAACCATTGAATCAGTGAGGCTGTCGAAACATCTCATCCTCTGTTGTCCTCTTCTCCTGCCCTCATCATGGAATCTTTCCCAGTATCAGGGTCTTTCCAAATGAGTCAGTTCTTGCATCAGGTGGTCAAAGTATTAGAGATCCAGCTTCAGCATTAGTCCTTCTAACAAATATTCAGGGTTTGATATTCAGGGTTGATGTCCTTTAGGACTGACTAGTTTGATCTCCTTGCTGTCCAAGGGACTCTCAAGAGTCTTTTCCAACACCACATTTCAAAACCATTAGTATTTTGCTCTCATCCTTCTTTATAGTCCAACTCTCACATTCATACATGACTGCTGAAAAACCACAGCTTTGACTATACAGACCTTTGTTGGTTAAGTGATGTCTCTGCTTTTTAATACATATGCTCTCCAGGTTTGTCATAGCTTTTCTTCCAAGGAGAACATGTCTTTTAATTTGATGGCTGCAGTTACCATCTACAGTGATTTTAGAGCCCAAGAAAATAAAGTCTGTCACTGTTTCCATTGTTTCCCCATCTATTTGCCATGAAGTGATGGGGCTAGATGCCATGATCTTTGTTTTTTGAATGTTGAGTTTTAAGCAGCCTTTTTTAAGCCAGACTCCCCTCTTTCACTTTCATCAAGAGGCTCTTTAGTTCTTCTTCGCTTTCTGCCGTAAGCATGGTGTCATCTGTGTATCTGAGGTTATTGCTATTTCTCCTAGCAATCTTGATTCCAACTTGTGCTTCATCCAGCCCAGCATTTCTCATGATGTACTCTGCACATAAATTAGATAGGTAGGGTGAGAATATATAGCGTTGACATACTCCTTTCCCAATTTTGAAGCTGTCCATTATTCCATGTCCAGTTCTAACTGTTGCCTCTTGACCTGCATACAGGTTTCTCAGGAAGCAAGTAAGGTGATTTGGTATTTCCATTTTTTAAAGAATTTTCCAGTTTGTTATGATTCACACAGTCAAAGGCTCTAGTGTAGTCAGTGAAGCAGAAGTAGATGTTTTTTCTGGAATTTCCTTGCTTTATCTATGATTCAATGGGTGTTGGCAATGTGATATCTAATATAGAGTACTATAGGATGCATTTATTGACAAAAATCTGCACATAGATGGATCTTCACAGTTCAAAATCATGTTGTTTAAGGGTCGACTGTACTACATTTCACTTTAACTGTTGCATCATGTAAGGTATTATTTAAGTTAAATTCTATTTTTCACTTGTTTAGTATGGCTAATAGGGAATTTAAAACTACATATATGGCCAACGTTATTTTTCTATTGGACCGTGCTTTACTAGGGGAAGTAGGGCAAGGATTTTCATGTCAGATTGCATAAGATCAAAGCCTACTCTGCCGCCTATGACCTGTTTGGCCATAGGCAGTTTGCTCAGTCTCTCCATGCCTTGGTTTTATCATCTATAAATTGGGCATGATAATACAAGTACCTACTTCATAGGGTTGTGAGGATTGAATGCGTTAGGATTTGTAAAATGCTTGAAATAGGGCTAGATATGATATGATATGATATGTTGTTGTTGTTGTTGTTTAGTCACTAAGTCATGTCCGACTCTTTTGCAACCCCATGAGCTATAACCTGCCAGGCTCCTTTGTCATGGGATTGCTCATGCAAGAATGCTGGAGTGGTTTGTCATTTCCTTCTTCAGGGGATCTTCCAGACCCAAGGACCGAATCTGTGTCTCTTGCATTGGCAGGTGGATTCTTTACCACGGAGCCACCAGGGAAGCCCTTGGCAAGATATAGGCACTTGGTAATTAAAAATAAAAGCAAATTATTCCTCTCTAGAAAAGGTAGATCAACATTCTTCCATTGAGTGCTCAGTGAGATTAATTTACTGCTCTAAACAGCTGCTGCTGCTGTTGCTAAGTTGCCTCAGTTGTGTCTGACTCTGTGCGACCCCATAGACGGCAGCCCACCAGGCTCCCCTGTCCCTGGGATTCTCCAGGCAAGAACACTGGAGGGGGTTGCCATTTCCTTCTCCAATGCATGAAAGTGAAAAGTGAAAGTGATGTCGCTCAGTCGTGTCTGACTCTTAGTGACCCCATGGACTGCAGCCCACCAGGCTCCTCCATCCATGGGATTTTCCAGGCAAGAGTACTGGAGTGGAGTGCCATTGCCTTCTCTGCTCTAAACAGAATATCTGTAATAGATTATGAATTAGAACATCTAAACCTTTTTTAGATTCTCACAACAGAACTGAACCAAAACATACATTATTTTAAAAGATTATTGTATTTATACAGTTGATCCTTGAACAAAATAGGGATTAGGGGTGCCAACCTTCTGCAGAGTTGAAAATCTGCCTTTAAACTTATAGTCAGCCCTCTGGGTCCATGGTTCTGCATCCGTGGAATCAACCAACAGATTGTGCAGTACTGAGGGCAGTACTTTCACAGTGAAAGAAATGCATTTAGGTGGGCTTGTGCAGTTCAAACCAGCCTTGCACAATGGTCAAGAATAGTTTTATTTTTTGGCTAAGCTTTTGCCTATATTTTGATTGAGAGTCCCTTGGATTACAAGGAGATCAAACCAGTCAATCCTAAAGGAAATCAACCCTGAATATTCATTGGAAGGACTAATGCTGAAGCTGAGGCTCTAATATTTTGGCCACCTGATTGAAGAGCCGACTCATTAGAAAAGACCTTGATTCTGGGCAAGACTGAAGGCAGGAGGAGAAGGGGACGACAGAGGATGAGTTGATCGGATGGCATCACCGACTCAACGGACATCAGTTTGAGCAAACTCTGGGAGACAGTGAAGGACAGGGATGTCTGGAGTGCTGCAATCCACAGGATCACAAAGAGTCAGACATGACTGAGTGACTGAACAACGACAAATCATGTGTTTAACTGATAAAACTGATTATTACAGTAACATAGACACTAATATTTAAAGCTTGTTAATTGTTGTGGCTGATAGTCATTCAGCAAGTGATATCTAAGAATATTTTCTGTGCTCTGACAGTTCCAACAGCCCTGGAAGAGAGAGAAACACTCTACAGGAGCAATAGTATTTCTGAGTCTTTGTTTGCCTTTGGCAAAAAGTTTAAAAATATTGATATATTTCAAGATGGCACTAAACTTTTGTAAGAATTTTATCTAGACAGAGGGTATATAAAAATATTTTTACCTAAAAAATCACATACTTCTTTAATAACCTTAATTCACTAGTCAGTCAGTTGCTGACTATCTGCTGTGTGCATGGCCTGACAAAATAAGGCAAAATCTTTATGTTCACAAAAAACTCTATAAAGTCAAAATTAAGGCAAAGGTGCAGAATCTGTGGCTGTAGATTTTTTTACAGAACTGAAGGTCTGTATTGAATGGTCTCCTGTTTAAAATATATTCACAATATTCACAATTTTCAGTTTCTTTTCATGGGCAAGAGTTCAAAAATGTAATTTCTAATTTAAGAGGGTAATTACCTCCATGTTTTATCAAGTTCCTTTTATTTAGTGTGACTACAGATAAATAATTATGGTCAATATTCTATAATACCATTATGTTCTTCTGGGATGTCAAATTACTTATGTACATCCATATAGACACAGATTTCCTTAAAAGTGAAAATAAACCTTCCAAATCAAGCTTAGGAAACCCAAAAAGTAATATGTTGAGCCAAATCAGGAATATATTGTGTTGTCATGCTATTTTCTGAACATAGTCCTCTCCCTTACCTCCCCCTCATCTGTGAAACACATCTGTGATTTCTTTACTAACCATTTTCCAGCCTCTTTCATAAAATAACGGTTGTGTTCTGGTGTTTTTCATTTTGAATACTTCGAGCATGTCTCCCATCTCATCCACTGCCACATTGTTAAATCTAAAGTAGAAAGAGAGAGTGATCGCTCTGGTGTCTCCAGTTGGCAGCAGAAAATGTGTTGTTTTCAATTACTGTATATAAAAGCTCAGCCAAAGGAAAGGCAAATTTTAGGATGATGTGTCCAGGGAAAGAACTACCACTAAGGTAGGCTGGAAATGACAACTCCAGAATCAAGCCCTAGTAAGGGATTTCCAAAAATGACCCTAACTAAGACAGAAGACGCACCCCTTAGTTTTGCCAAGTCGTATCAAGGAAAATCATTGTATTCTAGCTAAACGATGCAGGCAGACAGGGCCTGGATCTCCATAGAGTGCTGTTTGACAAAGGAAGTTCATTTGCCTGGACTTTTGCTCTAAAGGATGCCTGCTCCCTACAATTGTAAAAGTTAACATAATACAGAAGTCTTGCTAATATAAAGGATTTGAGATTAACACTCTACATCAATTCTGATTTTCCATATTTTTTTTTAGTAGAACCAGGTTTGCTAATAAATTCCCAGCTGTTAAAGTCACTAAGCCTATTTTCATCACAACCACCACATAACAGGACCTCTGCAAACACCCGAGGCCTGCTTTTCTCTCATTGATCAATTTATATTGTTTCAGATGAAATGTGCCCTCTGACAGCATTTCTGGGGCTTTATCGTTAATGACTTAAAATACAGTTACAAGGTTTGGGTGGTAAGTTGTAAGACCTGCAAGCAGTGTGGCATTCTGGGCCAATCCTTCTCCCTTCAAGGCCTGAAAATGATTTCAAAAGAGAAGGAAGGAGAAAGAAAGAAAGAAAGAAGCAAAAGCCAGGGGAACCACCCCAAACTTGGACCAGTCACTGCCTTGCCCAAAACACAGATTTTCAAAATAATGCCTCATCAGAAGGCAACCCTGTCATAATTAAGGAAAATGGAGTTTAGATCTTGAAGTACACTCAAAAATATATGTTCTTCACAAGAATCACAGGTCTCCTTTCTCTCCTCCTCACCAACTCTTTCCAAGAAAAAAAATAAGTGACTTACAGAAGGAGGATGTTTGTAAAATAAAATAATACAGAAAGATTTTGAATATTTGGAGGAGATTTCACAAAAATCACGTGCTAACAGCTCTAACTTCTCAAGAGCAGTGAGCTTTGCCCCTGAGAAAACATTATTTTCATCACACCACTGCTCCAACTAAAATGCTGGTTTTGACAAGCTGTGTTCCTGCTAAAATGTTATTGTTGGCACATGTGAAAGGTGGAGAGACAGCTCTGGGAGGCTCCCTCCTGAGTGGAGATGTGCAAATTGACTACAGCACCTGTGGGAGAGTCAGGTACCTCTGACCCAGATTCTCTCTGCTCGCCAGCACCCTGTCCCTTTGTTCTGTAATGAGATCCAAATGTTCCTTTCCTCCAGTCCCCCTGGCCCTGTAACACAATGCCAGATTGGCTTCGAATGGGCCTCCTCACCCTGGGTCCTGCTGCTGCCATTGGCCTATTAAAAAAAAAAAAAAAAAACAAACTCACCATCCTCTGGAGTGCCGCGACAACCCTCTCTAGCTCCCTGTGTTCTGAGATAGCTGTGCCTTGATGACTTTTTTCACAGGATGTTTGCAGGTCATTCATGGAAGCAAAACTTTTCTTCCTTTCTTCTTATGGGCAGGAGAAGCATCATATTATTCAGGCAGGAGAAACTTTTCTCAAGTGAAAGTCCAGTGAATTTTATTATGCTGCATAGGACTCACAGCAGGAAATGCCAATGCTTAACCGACATCTTTGATGCTGCTGTGTAAGCCCTTGGTTTTCTGCTTGCTTTTCCCTCCATCTCAGTAAAGACATGGGGAAGTGAAGCCCTCACTATGTGCCAGAGCAGTCTGTGCCGTGCTCCAAGTACATCTGAAAATGTCAGGACCTGGTCTGGTTTGATTGAAAGAGTTTTTCCTTTACCTAAGCCCATCTCCCCATTTGACCCAAAGCTAGTGCCCATATAGAAGTCAACCAACCACACTTCTGCTCTGAGGACAAACAGGAGTCTGCTCTGAAATCAAAGCAAGTCTCACAAAAGTTGTGGCAAAAAAAAAAAAAAAAAAAACTCAGAGAATCATAAATGCTGTGTGCAGGGGACCTGTGTCAAAGGTTCTTAACATTGCACCACCCCATCACCCTCCCACCCCAACCAACCTGCCTTCAATCTGATTAGTTAAACTGACCTCAAAAGTTCAAGAAGACCTTTACTTCTGTAATTTTGAAACAAGACCAGGAGAAACTTAATCTCAGATTTGTCAAACCAGACCCTATTGTTCTAAGCATCCTCACCATCCATTTCTATTGGCCCCTTTAGAAACTTTATTAATCATTGTAGTGCTATGTGTTTTTAAAAGATTACCTCTCTGCCAGAGCAAAGACTTAAGAGTTAAGGAAACTGATTTGGTTTTGGTGTTCCAGATGAAGAGGAAGAGTTGAATTCAAGAGCTATTTGGAAGGGAGATTTTTAATATTAACATGATTTATTAAAGATTAAGCATTCTGCTAAGCACTTCACATGCATTACCTCATTCAGTCCAAACCATAAGCCTATGATATAAACACTATTGTGGCCCCACTTTATAGAGGAGGAAGTTGAGGCAGAGAGAAAGATAATGGACATCTCCATGCTAATGTGTGACTAAGCTGGGATTTGTATTAGGTTTCTCTAATTCTGAAATTTCTCCAATTCTTAACAGAAATGCAAAACAGGATTTGGTGATCAATCAGATACTGGGAAAATAGACAGACCAAGGCAATGGCACCCCACTCCGGTACTCTTGCCTGGAAAATCCCATGGATGGAGGAGCCTGGTAGACTGCAGTCCACGGGGTCGCTAAGAGTCAGATACGACTGAGCGACTTCACTTTGACTTTTCACTTTCATGCCTGGAGAAGGAAATGGCAACCCACTCCAGTGTTCTTGCCTAGAGAATCCCAGGGACGGGGGAGCCTAGTGGGCTGCCGTCTATGGGGTCCACAGAGTTGGACACGACTGAAGCGACTTAGCAGCAGCAGCAGAGGTCAAGGTGATGATGCTGTATTGAGCCTAGAAATATGAATTAAGATATACAATAATACACATACATAAAAGGGAGTTTAGCAGTCTAGATGAACTCATCATTCTACAGATGAGGAAACTGAAGGTCAGAGTTGACTTAATCCATGCATGATTGCATAATGTAATATTGGCAAAGCTCAAGCTACAAGTCAGCTCCTCTAAGTCCTAGGCTGTGTTTTTTCCCACTTTCCAAATTATTTGGTATGTTGAGCATTTAAAGTCTGCTAATTTTTTTTCAAAAGATTTAACTAAAAACAGAATATTGTATTCACAAACAGGTCTCTATAGCACAGGAGTTTCAATACCACCTATCAGTAGGTGCTAGTGATCAATCCCGAGTGCCTCTGTGTCATTTTCAAGTGCCAGCTATCAGGCTAGAAGAAGGAAAATATTAAAGTGCTAGACTCTGAGGCCCCTGAAAACAATGAACCAGATGGCTGGCCGCTTGGAACATTTTTCCAGAGTCTCCAGGAAATTAGGTGAAACCAAAGAGAATTAAAAAATCTGATGTCTTATTTTCCAATGTAAATTTAGGGTATTTTCCTTTATGCACGTATTAAATGATTTTGTGCCTTTGAAATTTGTTGGGGTAGGTGGGTAAGTGTATTGCCTCCTGGCCTGCATATTCCTGACTCATGTGGGATAAATTAGCCAACGATCCCTTTCCCTGGACTAAACCACCAAATTTCTAATTAAAAATGAAAAAGTATTTGTATACATTTGTTGTAGGCAAGCATCAACTTACCGAATCTGTGTTTGGGGGCCCTGCTCTGGACAGAGTGCTTCACTTGTGTACACCTACTTAATTGTCACAATTATTATTATAACCATTTTTCAGATGAGCAAACTGAGATTAGAAAGGTTTTTTGGTTCAAGTTTACACAGCTAAAGAGAATATCTGGATGTCGGTGTACCTGCTCCCTTGGAGCTCCGCACTTTCCACCACAACTGGCCTCCTTCTTTTGCAAGTGTTCAGTGGCTCCTCATCACCCCCAGGGTAAAGTCAAAACTGCTGAAGCAGACACCTTACCCTCTCCTGGCCTGGACTCTGTTTGTACTTCCTCCCTCCTCTTTTCCCACATCCCTAGAAACAGACACCTTACACACAGCCAGAGGGGACTCTGCAATTTTCCTCACCTTCCAAACAGTTTCAGGCCTTCTAGCCATTGATTACATTTTCCCTCTTCCTAGAAATCTCTCTCCTCACCAAACATACTTTACAGATAATTAAGGAAGCAAGAAAAACATAATATGTGTTTAATCTAGATCAGCCTAGATTTAATCAGTCTCATTTACTTCCAGAAGACACGGGTTTTTCTCCATTATTTTATTTTCTTAGAAAACTATGAGATTGCAAATAGAAAATCTATTTTTTAAAATTTTATTGAATATAGTTGATTTACAAGGTTGTGTTTAATTTTTGCAGTATAGCAAGGTTATACATATATAGTGTTTTTCATATTGTTTTCCATTATGGTTTATCACAGGATATTGAATATAGTTTGCTGAAAATGGAAGAGTTTTAAGTGCACACTTAAAAAAAAAAAAAAGCATCCTTTGGAATAGAATGAGCACTTGGGTCTGCTGCTGCTTCAGCCCTGCTTCTCCAAGTGTGCCTGTCTATGATGGCATTAATCAGGCATTGTGTCTGGTGTTATGTACAGAGAAAACCATGGCTAGTTGACAAGCTCCATTCACAAGTATGTTGAGAGCTGATTCTGCTTTCTGTCTGGTCCTGCAGAAGCCAACAGAAGGGACCCAAGGGGCCAAAGCTACATATACCTGACCTGGGAGGGATGTTAAAGTCCACTGACTCACTGGAAAAGACCCTGATGCTGGGAAAGACTGAAGGATGGTGGAGAAGGGGATGGCGAGGATGAGATGTTAGATGGCATCGCTGACTCGATGGACATGAGTTTGAGCAAGCTCCAGGAGTTGATGATGGACAGGGAAGCCTGGCATGCTACAGTCCATGGGGTCGCAAAGAGTCAGACATGACTGAGTGACTGAACTGAACTGAGCCTGAACAAAAATATAAAATCATACCTAGTGTCTTGATGTCCTTCAGAGTGTGGAGGAAGGCTATTCAGGCTGAAGAAAAATGGATTATGCCCCAAGAGGTAGTACATATATGAGGAAATAAAAGGAAATAAGTATCAAAAACTGATATCTCAAGAGACAGTGATACAAGAAACTTGTAAAAAAATGAAAGGAAACAAATAATATACAATTTCAGACACAGCAATGAAACCATGCCCAGAGAGCTACACGTCTGGATGATGTTTTAACAACCCTTCCTTCTCCCGAGGATGGTGATACCTCCTGTCCTTCCCGTCATCCTTAATTTAACCCAGTCAAGAATAGCAAATTTCTGGGACTTCCCTGGTGATCCAAACCAAATGTAAAACTAAGACTAACAGTTTTCTACCTCATCTCTTCAAGAAAGCATAGCAGCTTCTAGCAGGTGGAGTTGTGAACAGTGTTGTTTCTACAGGCATGATTTTGGCCCTTGAGACATAGCTATCGACTACTTTAAGAAAGGTAACTTGTGAAAAATCTGAAACATCGCTCAGCTTTTCAGGAATGCAGTTACCACCGTGGGACTAAATCTTATTATGTTGTATTACTGAAAAGTCTTGTGAAGATATTTTTGGAAAATTCAATTATATATCAATTGACCTCCATGAACTAGCTATAAAAGGAGCCCTGCTGAAAATAATTTTGGAAAAGGAGATTTTTTTTTGATACATGGACTGTAACCCTTACTTCATTTACTCCTAAGCTCTGTTTTCACTCATACTTTTCTTTGTTCACAGCTGAAACCTTCTGTTCCAAATAGACTGAAGATCTAAAAATCGTCACACAACTTCCAGAGCTCCAACTATCTTCTCCTCTGAGAAGCCTCTCCTATTTCTTCTAGGTAGCACAGAGAGTAAAGTGAAATTTGAAATAAATCTTTTCTTAAACATATCAAGAATAGAAATGCACAAAGAGAAAGTTTAAACCCAACGGGCAAGTGAAGAAAGCAGGAGCTGGAATCCAAAGGCAGGGGAAATTTGAGAAACTCAGGTTTCATGGGGATGTTAGAAAAAAGAAGTATATATAGACAGATACTAGTGCCAAGGCACGACATAAAATAAATACTAAAAAGTTCAGCATAGACCTTCAACTACCAAACAACATATGGAATTTCCTTTAAAGTCTACTGGAATTTTCACCAAAAGCAGATCAATAGGCATAAACAACAGTTTATTAGAGATGTCATAGCCTTAATGATTCTCATTTATTCACAGATTCAGCATATTATTCAGCCTAAGGAAAACTAATAATAGGGACCCTCTTCCCCAAAGGTTCACATTCCAACAGTGAAAACAAACATTTAGACATACAAGAGAAAATTGCAGAGGAGGTGGTGTACACAATGATCAGAACATGTACGAAGCACAGTGAGACCCAGAGGAAGGAGTCACTGATTATTTTCAGAGTGGTCAAAGAGAGCTTCCAGAGGAGGTGATTTGTAAATTGATCTTGATGGATGAGTCAGAAGACCAACATTTTGAAATGACCAAAAATACATCATGTACCACAGTGAAATCTGTTCATGGGGAGTATTTTTGGGTATGAAAACTGGAAGAGTCATTCAATTCCATTGAACAAGCATATGCCCAGAGCTTACTTCTGCCCTTAGCACTGTGCTGAGTTTCTGTACATGTTATGGAAAAGAAAAAAAAAAAGTCATTACCCTGCCTGCAGTGACTTATAATCTTAACTGGGGAAAAAAGTTTACATATATGAAATAAAAATAGATTCATATAAAACATTATAATCAAGTGCTAAAGTTTGCATTCAGACATTAAATTCTGTAAGAAGTCAACTTTTGAAACTGTTTGTAATATCACTAGGCAAGACAGCGGAGGTCTATTTTTAAGAAATATGATGGGTGGGAACTGGTAATTATAGCTCATCTAATTACCATTTGTTCCAGATAATTCATTTGAATCAATCATCAGGAATGAAATGCTTGATTGTTTAGAGAAAAAAATGGCAATGAAGCAAATCTTACCAAGAGATTATTTGCCAAACAAAGCTCAGTGTTCTTTCTTTTAACCTCAAGTGGAAGAGATTGTGAAGTGTCTTTTGCTTTTTTTCCCATGATCTAGCTGAACTTCAAAAAAGATTTTGAGATCACATGATCAGCTTCTTGTTAAACCTGACTGAGTATACTTAAGCAATTATTGAGGTTTAGAATTGAATATCAGAAGCAATTAAGAATAGAATTTCATAGAAACACAGAACAAGGTATGGGGCTATTTCCGTGACCCATGAGTATAGGCCAAGCCTTGCCAAACCATAAGACTATCTGGGAATAAGTGACCACAACAAAGGAGCAACTCAGCAGAGATGAGGGCTATAAAATTGGCCATCTGTAGTCCACCGATGACCAAGAGGGGAATGGTGGTGATGGAGAGAGAAAGAACAGACTATAGGGCAACCAGAAAATTGCTGCATAACTGCATAAATAAATAAACATTCAACTTGGAGTTTTCTAACTATAAGAACCATTTTAATATCTAGCAGACCTTTCTTTTAAAGGACTGCTGCTACTGCTGCTAAGTTGCTTCAGTTGTGTCCGACTCTGTGCGACCCCATAGACGGTAGCCCACCAGGCTCCCCCGTTCCTGGGGTTCTCCAGGCAAGAATACTGGAGTGGATTGCCATTTCCTTCTCCAATGCATGAAAGTGAGAAGTGAAAGTGAAGTCGCTCAGTCGTGTCCGACTCTTCGCGACCCCATGGACTGCAGCCTACCAGACTCCTCCGCCCATGGGATTTTTCCAGGCAAGAGTACTGGAGTGGGGTGCCATTGCCTTCTAGTTCTAACAAATAACCATACATGTCTTTAATTACTCTTCTAAAATAGACAAACTAATTATTACTTTTTTAAAAAAAAAAGTTTATTTATGTATGTAAGTATGTCAAGCCATTGGCTGTTGGCTATAGGGAGTGGAAGATAATAACAGAGTCCTTGGTGGTATTTGGGTGTGAAACACTAGTTAGTGTCATCAGTGACACAGTAAAGCTACAATGTCAAAAACAGCTGGTTAAGAAAACTTCCTTATTTAAAAACAAAAACAAGTAGGGCCAAAGTGTAGACTTTTAGATTTACCCCAAAGGACACCTGAGCACATAAGCCCAGTTCACGCATTCAGAATTCTCTGTGTATTTCGCCATCTAATTCTGCTGCTCTCAGACTGATGCAGGCTGTAGTTCTCTCTCTCATTTATTTTCTCCCCTGCCCCCACCACCCCACCTCTTTCTCTTAAGCTGGAGAGTTTGGATAAAAGTAGTGCCATGTCAGGAATACTTTCCTCTCTTTATTTCCCTAGAGATCAGATCTTATGGTTGGGATTAACCTCATCACTCTGCCTGTAAAGAGACATTGGTAGCTACCCCTCCTTAGGATCAAGCTTATTCAGCTTCAGGAAGTGAGGCCAGTCTCTCCTCCATGATTCCATCTTCCTCTTACTTTACCAGATTGTAACTTTTCTCTCTTCTATTTCCGAACCATGAATATCTTCCCCTGTGAGAAGGTATTTATACCCTAAGATATAAATAAGGTAGAAATAACTAATGAGGTTACCATTCATTTCCACCCTACTTCCCATGATGGAGTTAAGGATAGTATTTCCTTGAGGACTCTATTTCCAAGAGAAAGAAAAGCCTTTAGCCATAGAAATGAAGCAGTAGTGGTAAAATTTCAGTCACCAGCCAACAATAAGAAAAGAGTTTGGCCAAAGCAAAGAGCTTTTTCTAGTACTGATGAAATTATCCCACGCTGTGATTGTCTTTTCTCACTGAGAGCTGCTGACCTTGCCCTCACCTCCAAAATGATGATTTTTCTAACAAGTAACAAAAAAACCCGCTTAATGGCAGACAGATGAGAGAAAAATAGTCTCTGGAGATTCTATGAATTATTCATCTGCCCTAACACAAATGTATATCTAGCTTTCTACCTGACAATTTATCAGACCAGCACTAATATACTATCCTTATACTTTATTCCTAAATAAAACATAGACTCAGAAGTCAGCTTAGTCATCAGATATACATATAAATAAATATTATACATTGTGAATTATTTATTTAGTTTTATTAACTTATATAATTAAATTAATAAATATAATGGATATGATAAATATAATTATCAGATTTATTGTATAGTATATAAAGTATATGGGCTTCCCAGGTGGCTCAGTGGTAAAGAATCTGCCTGCCAATGCAGGAGACATGGGTTCGATACCTGGGTCAGGAAGATTCCCTGGAGAAAGAAATGGCAACCAATTCCAGTATTCTTGCCTGGGAAATCCTATGACCAGAGGAGCCAGGTGGGCTACAGCCCATGTGTTGCAGAAGAGTCAGACATGACCTGGCAAATAAATAACAACAGCAAAAATAAAGTCTATGTTAATATCTCAAAGCTATCAGTGTCCCTACTGACTGAGGACCCCAGTAACCAGCCCCTTTTCTCACAAACATACAAGGACCAAATTTGAGATCCTAGAAATTTAAGCCTTCTTGTTACTCCCTGGGCACTTTCGATGCAGCTTGTAGTTTCGACCACAAAGGAAATTAGCATAATACATGGCAGACTGTATGGGCTTGAGTAGCCTTTACAGTCCTGCAGACTCTTATGTACTTCAAAAGCATGAAGATTTTTACTCTCACTCTCTTCCTCTCCCTTCTCAAATTGGCATTTACCAAAATAAAAGAGGAAATGAAATGATATGAACCACTTTGATGAAATATTGCTGGTCTGGCTTACATTTCCAGTAAATCTATATGTATATTCATTTTATGGCATAAAATATTATGATTATACCTCACATATTTTTAAGATAAAGTGGATTTTAAGAATTGGAGAAGCCAAAGGAAAAGAAGGAAATATTGGGATTATGGATCAACCTTCATTTCAGGAGGTTTTCCATGTATCAGTTCTCAGGGATTGCAAATCAGATACCCAGTCTCACACAGAGGCTGTTGGATGTCACTAAGTTGCAGAAAAGATGAAAATCCTCCTACTCTCTGGCTTTCTGAGGTTTTGTGGGTTTGAACAAGAACCTTACTGCTATTTGGACTTGGGTTTTGTGGTTAATATATGATAAAGGGGTTATTACACAGTGATCCTTGAGCATTTAGGTCAGCTGTGGCAATCAATCAAGAGACACTTCTTTTTTGGCAGCACACACTTCCATAAAAAATTCTCTGGCAGTCCTGAGTTAGTTAGTTATGACAGAGTAACCTCTATGTCAAGCAATATAGTTGATAAATTTTGCATGTGCTATTGACTGACAGAAACTCTGGCATTCTGGTAAGTAGCAACACAAGCTTCAAAGAGCATAGAAACCTTTTTCTCCTTCCCAAACTAAAGGTGGTTAAATTAAACACATTTTATCCAAGAAAGTTAAAGAAACACTTCAGGAATAAGTTCACATTTTGGTACCTATTCTAAATTCCTTTTCTTTATTTTGTTACAAGTAATCTCCCTAGAGCAGTTATTTCATTAAGATCATTCTTATTTCTGAATGATTCTGCTCCATTTAACTAAAATTACCTGGATATCTAATATATGCTTGATGTGGTGCTGGAGTAATGGGAAAATAAAAATGAGCAGTATACTTGCATCTTGTTCATAGTCAATTATATGGTTTTTTATTGAAGTGTAATTGATTTACAATATCATGTTAGTTTCAGGTATATAGTACAGTGATTCATATATATATTATATGTATATTATAAAAAGTGGCTTATATAGAGTGGTTTATTCTATATAAATTCTATATTTATATTCATACACCTATATATACATACATACATTTATATACACATATATGGGCTTCCCTAGTAGGAGAAGGAAATGGCAACCCACTCTAGTGTTCTTGCCTTGAGAATCTCAGGGACAGGGGAGCCTGTGGGGTGGCTGTGAAGCGATTTAGCAGCAGCAGCAGAGTAGCAGTAGCTCAGCTGGTAAGGAATCCACCCACAGTGCAGGAGACCCTGGTTCAATTCCTGAATCAGGGAAGATTCCCTGGAGATCTTGGGCTTCCCTGGTGGCTTCGTTGGTAAAGAATCCGTCTGCAATGCAAGAGACCAGGGTTCAATCCCTGGGTTGGGAAGATCCCCTGGAGGAGGGCATGGCAACCTATTCCAGTGTTCTTGGGCTTCCCTGGTGGCTCAGATGGTAAAGAATCTGCCTGCAATGTGGGAGACCTGGGTTCAATCCCTGGGTTGGGAAGATTCTCTGAAGGAGGGCATGGCAACCTACTCCAGTATCCTTGCCTGGAGAATCCCCATGGCCAGAGCCTGGTGAGCTACAGTCCATGGGGTCGCAAAGAGTCAGACATTACTGAGTGACTAAACATGGCACGTATACATGTATATATATGTATATATATATATATATACACTTTTTCAGATTATTTTCCCTTATAAGCTATTATAAAATATTGAGTATAGTTCCCTGTGTTATATAGTAAGTTCTTGTTGATTACTAAATTACTACATGGTTGATTTAATTTTTCAGAATCAACAAGAAACTGAAAAAGATGGCCAAATGGGATATACTCTTTTTATTTGATTCTAGGTTTATCTTGATTATATTCTTTGCAACTAAAGATGGAAAAGCTCTATACAGTCAGCAAAAACAAGACCAGCAAATAACTGTGGCTCAGATGATGAACTTCTTATTGCCAAATTCAGACTTAAATTGAAGAAAGTGGGGAAAACCTCTAGACCATTCAGGTATGACCTGAATGGATTCAAGGGATTAAATGTGATAGACAGAGTATCTGAATAACCATGGACAGAGGTTTGTGACATTGTACAGGAGGCAGTGATCAGGACCATCCCCAAGGAAAAAAAAATGCAAGAAGGCAAAATGGCTGTCTGAGGAAGCCTTACAAATAGCTGTGAAAGAAGAGAAGGAAAAAGCAAAGGAGAAAAGGAACGATATACCCACTTGAATGCGGAGTCCAAAGAATAGCAAGGAGAGATAAGGAAGCCTTCCTCAGTGATCAGTGCAAAGACATAGACGAAAACAATAGAATGGGAAATACTAGACGTATCTTCAAGAAAATTAGAGATATCAGGGGAACATTTCATGCAAATATGGGCACAATAAAGGACAGAAATGGTATGGACCTAACAGAAGCAGAAGATATAAGAAGAGATGGCAAGAATACACAGAAGAACTATACAAAAAAGATCTCAATGACTCAGATAATCACAGTGGTGTGATCACTCACAGAGAGTCAGACATCCCAGAATGTGAAGTCAAGTGGCCCTTAGGAAGTATCACTACAAACAAAGCTAGTGGAGGTGATGGAATACCAGTTGTGCTATTTCAAATCCTAAAATATAATGCTGTGAAAGTGCTGCACTCAATATGCCAGCAAATTTGGAAAACTTAGCAGTGACCACAGGACTGGAAAAGGTCAGGTTTCATTTAAATCCCAAAGAAAAGTAATGCCACAGAATGTTCAAACTTCCTCATAATTGCACTCATCTCACATGCTAGCAAAATAATGCTCAAAATTCTCCAAGACAGGCTTCAACAGTACATGAACTGTGAACTTTCTGATGTTCAAGATGGATTTAGAAGAGGCAGAGGAACCAGAGATCAAATTGCCACATCCATTATCATCGAAAAAGCAAGAGAGTTCCAGAAAAACATCTGCTTTATTGACTATGCCAAAGTCTTTAACTGTGTGGATCACAATAAACTGTGGAAAATTCTGAAAGAGATGGGAATACCAGACCACCTGACCTGCCTCTTGAGAAATCTGTATGCAGGCCAGGAAGCAACAGTTAGAACTGGACATGGAACAACAGACTGGTTCCAAATCTGGAAAGGAGTACGTCAAGGCTGTATATTGTCACCCTGCTTGTTTAACTTCTCTGCAGAGTACATCATGAGAAACGCTGGGCTGGATGAAGCACAGGCTAGAATCAAGCTTGCCGGGAGAAATATCAATAACCTCAGATATGCAGATGCACCACCCTTAAGGCAGAAAGCTAAGAGGAACTAAAGAGCCTCTTGATGAAAGTGAAAGAAGAGGGTAAAAAAAGTTGGCTTAAAGTTCAACATTCAGAAAACTGAGATCATGGCATCTGGTTCCATCACTTCATGGCAAAAGATGAGGGAAACAATGGAAACAGTGGCTGACTTTATTTGGGGGGGATCCAAAATCACTGCAGATGGTGACTGCAGCCATGAGATTACAAGACATTTGTTCCTTGGAAGAAAAGCTACGACTGACCTAGACAGCTATAAAGCAGAAACATTACTTTGCCAACAAAGGTTCATGTAGTCAAAGCTATGGTTTTCCAGTAGTCATGTATGGATATGAGACTTGGACTATAAAGAAAGCTGAGTACCAAAGAATTGATGCTTTTGAACTGTGGTGTTGGAGAAGACTCTTGAACTGCAAGAAGATCCAACGAGTCAATATTCAAGGAAATCAGTCCTGAATATTCACTGGAAGGCCCGATACTGAAGCTGAAACTCCAATACTTTGACCATCTGATGCGAAGAACTGACTCATTGGAAAAGACCCTGATGCTGGGAAAGATTGAAGGCAGGAGGAGAAAGGGATGACAGAGGGTGAGATGGTTGGATGGCATCCCGTCTTCGATGAACATGAGTTTGGGTAAACTCCAGGAGTTGGTGACGGACAGGGAGGCCTGGCATGCTGCTGTCCATGGGGTCGCAAAGAGTTGGACATGACTGAGCTACTGAACTGAACTGAAGTTTATCTTGGTTTCTTTTTGTTTCTCACCAATAGGATACTGGCATATGATGATTCTGCTTCTCTACCTTCTGGGAAAAAAAGGCTATCTATGAAGGAGTTAGACTGCAGATAAATGACCCTTGCATTAGCCTTTTTCAACAAGTTAGACAATGATTTCAAGTAAAGCAATGATTACTCTAAATTTAGCAAGAAATGCTGTTGTTTTTCAGTAATTAGGTCATGTCCACTTTTGCGATCCCATGGACTGCAGCATGCCAGTCTTCCTGTCCTTCACTATCACCTGGAGTTTGCTCAGATTCATGTCAATTGAGTCAGTGATGCTATCTAACCATTTCATCCTCTGCTGCCCCATTCTCCTTTTGCCTTCAATCTTTCCCAGCATTAGGGTCTTTTCCAATGAGTCAGCTCTTTGCATCAGGTGGCCAAAGTATTGGAGCTTCAGCATCAGTCTTTCCAACAAATATTCAAGGTTAGTTCCCTTTAGGATTGACTGGCTTGATCTCCTTGCTGTCTAAGGGGTGCTCAAGAGTTCTCTCCAACACCATAATTCAAAAGCATCAGTACTTCAGCGCTCAGCTTTTTTTATGGCCCAACTCTCACATCCATACATGACTACTAGAATAACCATAGCTTTGACTTATACAGACCTTTGTCAGTAATGTTTCTGCTTTTTAATATGCTTTCTAGTTTTGTTACAGCTTTTCTTCCAAGGAACAAGTGTCTTTTAATTTCATGGCTGCAGTCAATGTCTACAGTGGTTTTGGGCCCAACAAATAAAGTCTGTCATTGCTTCCACTTTTTTTCCCTTCTATTTGCCATGAAATGATGGGACCAGATGACATGATAATAGTTTTTTGACTCTTGAGTTTCAAGCCAGCTTTTTCACTCTCCTCTACCTACAGTGGTTTGTTATGCTAATTCTGTTCTTGGGAAAAAGTAGGGAAAATTATGTCTATTTTGAACAAAAATAAATTCCCACAGATTAAGAAAAAATTTTTAAAGTTTAGAGTAACTGAACAAACCACTGATGTTAACTTCTGAATTAATTCTATGATTCTTTTGCTAGTAACAGAACCCATTAAGAAGATAACATTAAGAAGTATGGATGGAGTGCCCATTGACTTTTGAAATTTTATATGCCTGTGCATCCTTCAGGCTGAAGTTGAGATGATTAGTTTCCAAGTTAATTTTTCTAAGAATACACTGAAGGAGAAATGACAAAGATTCTCTATGTATGGACAAGACTGTACAAAGCAGCACTATATCATAGAAATATAATGCAAGTCCACATGTAATTTTAGACTTTTTAGGTGCCATTGTCCAACAGAGATACAATGTGAGCTATCTATGTAAATAATTTTTAATTTTCTAGTACCCACATTACAAAAAACAAAAAGAAAGTATTAGATTAACACTTTTAACAATATTTCAAAAAGATTATCATTTCAAAATGTAATCAGCATTAAAAAAAATGAGATCTCTTATGTTCTTTTTTTTTTAACTAGGTCCTTACAATTCAGTGTACATTCTTTACTTACAGCATTTCTTAATTTGGACTGGTCACATTTCAAATGTTCACTATTCACTTACGGTTAGAGACTATCCTAGTGGGCAGTATAAAAAATGTTAGTTGCTCAGTCTTGTCCAACTCTTTGTGATCCCATAGTCTGTAGCTTGCCAAGCTCCTCTGTCCATGGAATTCTCCAAGCACAAATATTCAAGTGAGTAGCCATTCCCTCCTCCAGGGGACCTTGCTGACCCAGGCTTTGAGCCTGGGTCTCCCACATTGCAGGTAGATACTTTACCATCTGAGCCACCTGGGAAGCCCAGTGGGCAGTATGGATCTACAGAATTCTTCATACAAGAAGGGGTGCTAGCATCAATCTGTGAAAGATAATTTGTGGACCATCTGGGTCAAAGAATCAATTAAATAATGAGAAATTTTATATCATTTAAATAAGTGTCAAATAATAAATATGAAGTCAAGCCCTACTTTTTGAGATAACAGATAAGATATC
The DNA here is from genome assembly GCA_006408695.1 of Aepyceros melampus. Taxonomy (NCBI): domain Eukaryota; kingdom Metazoa; phylum Chordata; class Mammalia; order Artiodactyla; family Bovidae; genus Aepyceros; species Aepyceros melampus. The sequence continues at coordinate 16,642 of SJXQ01012977.1, read as the reverse complement.
CCATTTGAAGTCTTGTACTATAACATGATCTGAGCAAAAACCTTCAATTTAACTTGACACATAATTGATGGGTTTTTTTTTTAATTAATTTTTATTTTTTAGTTTGTTTTGCTTTACAATACTGTATTCGTTTTGTTACACATTGACATGAATTAGCCATGAGTGTACCATAATTGATGTTTAACAGTATTTGCCTACCAGTTGCCTGATAATCTTAGATGATTTTGTCATAAATGTATTTTTCACTCTACATAGTACTTGCCAATGCACAGAACTCAAAGTTTCCACCACCATTTCTCTGAGTAAAATGCAGTTACTCCTATCAATCCAAATCAACATGCCCATAAAGAAAATAAGGAACTTCAAACTTACATTTATATTATGGTTGTAAAGTCAAACTGCTCATCAGTTCCTGGTGTAGTTTGGCAGGACAGCCTGCAGTGCAATTCACTGAGGACTTCCAAAGATCAAAACCAACCAGATCTATAATCGTGTCTTCAAACATTCTCATTTCGAAAAGATAGACTTTTTGTTTCTGAAACAGCTAATTTGGTATTCACATAAATACGTCCTTAACTTCCCTTCTAACACAAGTATGAATTCCTCAAAGACCACAAGAGCCAAGTTTATCCTTAACTATAGTGGAAAAGTTTGTCAAAATGATATTTTTCTATTACCAAACTTTTATTTTTGTTTGTTTAAAAACTCTTATATTTTTAAGAAAAATATAAAATGATTGTACAGGCAACCCCATAGCAACCATGCATCCACCCTTCATGTAAACTGTTGATAAAGACTTGTCTATGAAAAATAAAACCTTTTCCAAAAGATTGCTTTAATTTTCCATGATGATTTCCATGTTTTAAGGTAATATTTTATCATGTGTTACTTGGTTTTAACAACCAATGCTAAAAAATCACTGAAAGGGAAGCAGTGGGCAGTGATGAACGTCAGTGCAGAAAGCAGGGAATTGGTTTCAAAGCCTGTCCCTGAGCTGCCACTGACCAGCTGCATGGCCAAAATGCATTTCAAATTTCTGGGTTTCAATTTCCTTATCTATAAAATTTGGAAATAATAATAAATCAACTCCAAAGCTTCTTGTACTCTGTGACTTATTGGTGGAAATATGGTAAATTTTAAAAGGTTAATCACTTATTAAACTGAGGGAAGAAGCTTTGAATTTTCAAAAGGAAAATTTTCTAATTGAAAAAGGAATGCCTGTCAAGTTTTCATTCAATCAGCTTTGTCTATACCAATGCTAACTGCTTAATATGACCACTCTCATTAACCATCTAATGAATTCAATTTTTAGGCTTCTCTATTGGTTCAGCAGTAAAGAATCCTCCTGCCAACGCAGGAGACTTGGGTTCGATCCCTGGATCTGGAAGATCCCCTGGAGAAGGAAATGGCACCCCACTCCAGTACTCTTGCCTGGAGAATCCCATGGACGGAGGAGCCTGACATGCTACAGTCCATGGGGTCGTAAAAGTGTCAGACATGATTTAGCAACTAAACAACAGGAATTCAGTTTTAACTGTTTCATCTCTTCCAAAGCTAATATACAAAAGGGGGAACACCAATATTAGTTACTTAAAAGTATAAATTGAGGTTCATTGTCTAATATGCCCACCTTGTCATCAAATACTGACACAACTGAAAATCCATGGGTGCTGCTAATGAACCCATGGTATATTCGACTACCTCTCAGGAGGCAGGAGTGAACCACTGAGTTAATATGGCCTCAGAAAGTTGAGTGTATACTCACACAAACATATATAATATTTTTAGCATCCTTATGGTTTTACCTATGATTTCACAAATGATAATGAGAACCTGACCAAATTAAGGTGGAGCAGAGACACTAATGGAAGTCCTTTGCTCCATCTTCTAATGAGAAACAAGCACTATCTTTAATTATGCTTGGTTTACAAACAATTGTTTATGTAAAATACAATCCCTTGTTCCTATATGAAATGTCTAGTTTGTTTGGATATCAGATATATCCTTTGATTCCTCTTTTATGTTTCTTCGTATTTCATGATTTTTACATAGTAATTAATATTTTAACTTATATGATAAAGCCACTGGCTTGAAAAAATAACTCCTTAATTTCTTGGAACTCCTGGACATGTAGCCATATGTTTATATATTGGTTATTCATTAGTTTCAATTTTTTTTCTTTTTAATAGAAATTTTGAATTCGGGCCAATGATTTCTACTTGACAACAAAATCATTTTTAATATATATTATATATTTTGTATATATGTAGTTAAATCACTTATGATAAAAATGTAATAGGAATACAATTTTAAACAGAATGAAAGATTAAGGAACCGAAAATAATGAAAAGTCAAAATATGCACACTGTGCAAAAACATGGTCATATAGATTTTGCCTTATATAAACTTCATCCAGTCTATGTGGGTTTTAACATATTTCCATAGCTTTAAATAGGAAAACATCTTAAAGCTCAGCCCATGGGAAACCCAAGCTTGATTAGTTTTCCCTTTTACTACAGCCTGCAGAGTGTAAAACACAGCACATCAGAATTGAATTTGTCATCTCCAGACCTCACAGGAATTTTAGGAACTAAATAGTTAGGAAGCCATCCTGGTACTTCTCTTTGCTTTAATCAAAGTCGAAGTTTCAATTTAAACATTCAGGAAATCTCCCTTATTTAAAGCAATCAACTCATTGCTGACAGGGTCTGGCCTTACTGTGTTTAATTTTTTGGCATCAAGCAAAACTTGATTGGTCACAGCCAGCGCATGAAGAGTCCTCGTCTTCCCTCAAAGAAGAAAGGATTCCAAATCTTTGCTACGTCCAACAGAGGTCTAGAGATATGGATGCATTTTCAAATCAGCAGTGCATTGGCATAAGCCTCAGCTGGAAAACAGAGCTAATGTTTGAGACCTATAAGGGATTTCAGAGTCAATTTTACATCTATCACAATTGTGAGCTGTAAAATAATATTCAGAGAAAATATTGGTCAAGCTTCTTTATTCCTCTGAATTCTCTCTTTTCGCACACCTTTGGAACATGTAGCAAGTCACCAACCTTCATTTTATTTTCAAGATTTCCATTTCCTATGGATCAGGTAGAAAACAGATTTATAGAGACTTGAGGTGAGAGGGGGGTTGTGACATCCTTGAAATCTAGGTACTAGGATCTTCCAGGAAAATGTATTTAAGTTCAGTCATAGAGACTTCCCTAGTGGTCCAGTGGTTACAACTTCGCCATCCAGTGCCGGGGTGCGGGCTTGATCCCTGGCCAGGGACTAAGATCCCACACGCCTCACAGCCGAGAAATGAAAAGCATAATGAAACAAAAGCAATATTTAACAAATTCAAAAAAGCTTTCAAAAAATTAGTTTTAAAAATAAATAAATACAGGCATAGAGGTGGAGGTAGATTACAGATGCAGAGGTAAAGTACAGGCTGTGACAGAGATAGAGATAGCCTACTAAAGAAATCTGGAGGGGAAGGACAGCTGACAAATAAATAAAATTCAGCTGAGCTGCCAGGTAAGCCTCCAAAATCAAATTCACTAAGATTCAAAAGCATTATTAAAGCTCTGAGAAATAAATCATGCCACCGAGAGATTGGAATAGTTGCCTCTCTTCTCAGAGTTCTCAATGCTCATCTCCTTAGATTAGGTGTGCAAAGACAGGGAAAATTATGTACAGGCTCTTTAGTTTGGTTTGCCAGTGGACAAACAGACAAAGCATTACTAACAATATTCTACACTAAATTCAACTCTAACCTTCATAATCCTCTGTTGTAGTTCTCCAATAATCTGTCTATTCTAATAAAAAGCCAAGAGATTAGATGAATTGTGTAATGAATTTAATAGTTCTTGAGAGATTACCTAGAAGGTACTCTATTTAAATCCTTTGAACTTTTAAGAAGGCAACTTCAAATAAAAATTAAGTGGTGAAAATATTTTGTGTTGTCAACATGTTTTAAAAAGCACAAAGCTTTAGAATACCTCAAAAGCTAAATTTTACCTAACATTCTATTATTATCTGGCTTACATCCATTCAGGCTGCCATAGCAAAATATCACAGAGCAGTGGCTTACATAACAGAAATGGTTTTTTCTCCCAGTGCTGGAAGCTGGAAATCTTAGCCAGATGAAGGTCCAGAAGGGTCGGTTGTTGGTGAGAGCTCTTTTCTTGGCTTATAGACAGCTGTGTGCTCACGTGGCCTTGCCTCTGCACTTGACTGGAGGGAGGGAGAAAGAAAGAATGAGGTCTCCAGTGTCTCTTCTTATAAGGACACTGATCCTATCATACCAGGACCATACCCTTAAGACCTCATTTAACTTTATGACCATCTTAGAGGCCCTGCCACCAAATATAGTCACACTGTGGGGTTATTATACAAATATTGTATGTTATATATACAAACATACAAATCTGGGGACCAGCTCTCAATGGCTCATCTCTTAATTTAGGCACTCACACATGGGAAAAAATGATATCCATAGCTGTCTGTTAGTAAGATCTCAGATATTTATGTTGTTTGTGAAGTCTCTCAGTTGTGTCTGACTTTTTGCGACCTCATGGACTATAGCCTACCAGGCTCCTCTGTCCATGGGATTTTCCAGGCAAGAATGCTAGAGTGGGTTGCCATTTCCTCCTCCAGGGGAATCTTCCCAACCCAGGGACTGAACCCAGGTCTCCCACATTGTAGGCAGATGCTTTATCATCTGAGCCACCAGCCACCAAAGAAGTCTGTTGTTTTCCTACCAGAAAAAGAAAAAATTCCCTTTTCAATTAAAACCTCACAAATTCACATATACCTTTTTCTTCCAAATACACACAGATATAAAATATATTCTTAGAAATTAATCTGAGCATCTGGTGTGGCTGTGTGAGAATCTGATATATTTTACTAACATATTTGATGTTTCATTGCTGTCACTGATAAAAGACCGATTTAACAAAGAATTCCACTCATGTTATAATCAAAATCACACACCATAGAACAAAAATGTTGAGAGATTCTAACTCTCTAAAAACCAGATTATTATTTACAAAATGGCCTATGATAATTGTACTATATGATGTCATAGTTTTTACAGAAATACCTTTTCTCTTCATCAGCAGGAAAGAAAATTGTACAGAAACTGCTCCCATAAAATATGAGACAAGGCATTACACATTTTTTTTGATACAGTAAAATGCCTATTACACTTTATCATTTTTCAACCATGGCATACCACAGCTCAAAACCCAAGGGCAAAGAACTCACTTAACTAAGATACATGCCATACATCACAAAAATGTGGCTGCCTTTACTGAAAGATGATGTAATATGTAAGGCAAGTGTATTGTGTTACTGGGTTTTTCGTATATTTCCCTTATAACTGTCACAATTTCGGTATGATAAGTGAGGAAACTATTTGATATACTGTATTTTATTTCCTAGTCATGCATCATTTGAGCCAGTGTTTCTCCCCAGTGTGGTCCAAAGAGCCCCAGGGGCCCTCTGGTTAGTCTATAATGCTTCACCGGGAGGAAGAACTTGACTGGAGCGGAGGAATTGAGAGTGATCGCTGCAGAAAGTAACTGAAGTTGTGATAATTCTTACCCACTAAAGGGAGCCACGGAGCAGAAGGCTGACCAATCTAAAACATAAAGATTTATCACCCAGACCTAATGGAATACAGGGCAAACATGAGATAGCTAACCTGAGGACCACTTCTTCATCACAGGGCTGCATTTCCTCCCTTTTGGAAGCCAGAGTACCTCAACTTGCCCTCCTTTTCTCCAACTCCACCCATCACGTGCTCCCCTCAGCCGAGACTTGCTGCAGAGCATCAGTGTCCTCCAAGTATTCCTCTTTCATATAGTCACCAGGAACAAGATCTTTTCTCTTTCACCTGGCTTACTGCATTTGACTAGGTGAGGAAAGGCAGGTAATAAAGAGATAACAAGCATAGAGAGTTACAAATATCCCAGAATTCTTATACCCTGCTGAGATGATGACTGGACTTTCCTTCTCTTCTTTTGTTTCTGGGAATAGAATTCTCTGCCTCTTTCTCCTGCCAGGACAGTGGATCCCTTCCTCCAAGGCAGCCCCTTTTAGATGAGGGGCACTGGGAATAACTCACTGGTATTCCCATCTCTCCCGTCTCCTAGGTTGGGACGATCTCCTAGAGGAGGGCATCGCAACCCACTCTTGCCTGGAGAATCCCATGGACAGAGGAGCCTGGAGAATCCCATGGACAGAGGAGCCTGGAGAATCCCATGGACAGAGGAGCCTGGTGAATCCCATGGACAGAGGAGCCTGGTGGGATTACAGTCTATAGGATCGCAAAGAGTTGGACAGGACTGAAGGACTGAGTGTGTTCCCATCTCATAAGTAGGTTCTTTGCATTTTTGACATGCTGGTGATGGGTGAAACATATTAAACAGCTCTGTTTTGTACTAGAAAGTTTCTCTCAAACTGTTTCTTCACACAACAGTTTTTTTCATATTGTAAGTTCAAAAGATACTGTAGTAATTATGTCGTATTTTAAATACAAGGTGGAAAAAAAAATCAAACATTGCAATAGGATATATAGTGAAAAGCTACCTTTACCTCAATACCATAATCTGCCCTATCTTCCCCTCTAGCTATCCAACAGAACAACCAGGTTAGGTCACCATTATATACAAGGCATCTTTTACATAAGCCAATACATATATGAGAAACTGCGTATATATGTGTATGTATGTACTTGTATTTACATCTATCTTTTTTTCCCCAAAACATACTATGCATTGTCCCAAAAGTCTTGGTACAATTTTATGCCTTAGTAATTTGATAAGGATAAAAGTTCCATTCAGAAAAACATTTAAATTTTTAATAATTTAAATTTTGTGTATACTTATTTAGTCTTTTAAATATTGACTAGTACATTTTAAATTTTAATATTTTGTTTTTTTCATTATTTGCCACCTTCCATTTAAGGGATTGAAATGTATATATGAATACAGATTCATATATACATTTACATATAGATTCATATATACATTTATGTATATATTCATATATACATTTATTCTTGCTTTTTTAAATTTACTGTGTCTTGGTGCTTGTCCCATCTCAATATGTATAGCTCCTTATCATTCTTCTTCAGAGATTCATTGTCATCCATTTTGTAAATAGATCATAAATAATTCAACCAATCTTCCATTAATGTATATTTAAGTTACTTATAACAACACTGTAAAGTTTATTATTATATTTTTTCTCATTTAATAGAAAATAAGTTACAAATACTTTGTTATAAGCAAGAGAAATGTTAACTAACAGTGGCAATTCTATTTGTTTTAAATATGTTTTAACTTTTTCATATAATATTATCCCCAGAGGTGAGCAGTTAGAGCAGATTCAGCTGCTCAGTGATGTCATGAAAAGTTCAGGTGTCTTCTGTCTTTTCACATCACCATATTAATGTGCTGGACTTTTTGTTCTCATCCTTGTCACAGTCACAAAATGGCTACCATAGTTCCAGGAATCACATCCATAGTCAAGACAAAAGGCAGAGGAAAGAATGAATAGCAACTGTATCTATCCCTTGTATTAGGACAGGAAAAGATTTCCTAAAGACTGTAGTAGACTCGCAGATTTAAGATGATGATGATGCTACCTCTCTCTGTCTTCAAGGAGACTTGCAAGAGAATGAGGATACTGAAAATGACTGTGGAGAGTGTCTTCCAACCCCATCTGATAAGAAAGGTAGGCAACAACTCCTGGAAGCTGTTCAGCCCAGCAGATCTCAAGTCAAGAGTTGGGCAAACAGAACCCTCAGAGCAATACCAGGCCTGCATGCTTCTTGTCCTACACATTGGCTAGGGAATTAACTCACAGCCAAGGCTGAGGGTTGCTCCTGGCTGCTCCTGACTAGAGTGCCTGTTTGGGGAAATTGAGAGTAGCCTGAAATGGTTCCTACCCCTCCTGTCCTCTCACTGTGGAGAGTGTCCTCTTCATCATCTGAGCAGAAGGGCTAGAGACAACTCTGGGAGATGTGTGGCCTAGCAACACTCAAGCCAAGAGTTGCATCACAAAGATAAAATTTGTTTTTCTTTATCTATATGAGAAGATGGATATTATCTGAACCTATTGTGGTAATCCCTTTGCTGCTGCTGCTGCTGCTGTTGCTAAGTCACTTCAGTCGTGTCCGACTCTGTGCAACCCCATAGACGGCAGCCTACCAGGCTCCCCTGTCCCTGGGATTCTCCAGGCAAGAACACTGGAGTGGGTTGCCATTTCCTTCTCTTTGCAGTATATATAAATCAAACTAGCCTGCTATGTGCCTTAAACCTATACAGGGACGTATTTCAATTATTTCTCAAAAAAGTTGGGAAAATGCATTTTAGAAGCAGCAATCACAGGCTACAGAGAAAAATCTTACTTTTAAGACTAAATCTGTATCCTCCTTTCTTCTCTTGGTCACTTTTCTCCCAGATTTAAACTAAACATCCAAGATAATAAACAAAATCATATGCTACGTATAGGTAAAGACAATCTGTAAGAGTGTAGATAATTGGATTGAGTTAATGATGGTAGCTAAAAATTTATTGAACACATATATGCCAGGCCATGTTTTAAGCACTTTACCTATATTAATGAATTTATTCTTCATAGCAATTTGTCTGCAGAGAGAAATCTGTATCATCAACATCAATGGTAAATTAAGCAACAAAAGGCAGTAATATGACGAGTTCTAAGCTCAAGCTGTGTCCAAAGTAATGTAGACGAAGCAATTGCTTCATCTCCCTGCTCTATTTCCACTCTTCCTAAAGCTCACCCTCTGGTTGGCATACAGGTCTCAGCCTCAGCATGAAAGCACTCAGTCCATCCTTATACCGGGGAAAGTACAGATATTGTCTTCTTCAACTCTGATCTTGGCAATGTTATGAAATTTTCCAATCTGATTTATTTTTTAATGCCTCATCATCTTCATAGTTAAGAAAAGTCTTGAATTAGTTTTTCTAGGTGTTTATACATGCTTCATAATATATTCCATAAACGATAAATGAAAGGAACTTGATTAGCTTGATTTTTTTTTGGTAGATCAAAGAACAACATTGAGGTTACTGGCCAATTATTATTTAGTTTCATCTGTTGCTGAGATGGGGCTTCCCAGATGGTGCTAGTGGTAAAGAACCCAGCTGCCAATGTGGGAGACACAGAGACACAAGTTCAATCCTTGGGTCGGGAAGATGCCCCTGGAGGAGGGCATGGCAACCCATTCCAGTATTATTGCCTGAAGAATCCCATTGACAGAAGAGCCACCTGGCAGGCTACTGTCCACAGGGTCCCAAGGAGTCAGACACGACTAAAGTGACTTAGCACACACGCACAATCAATACTGAGATAGGGAACTTCAAAAGTCATAGCTGACTTTTTGTTGACCAGTTGGGGAACGTTTATAGGAGCAAAACCTTGTTTTCAGAAAAGTTTCAGAATTCTAGTGCTAATAACTCAAGTCCTATACAATCCATTGGTGGAAATCGTGGGATTTATGAACACATATGAAGTATGAAATGTTAGTCGCTCAGTTGTATCTGACTTTTTGTGACCCATGGACTGTAGCCCACCAGGATCCTTTGTCCATGGAATTCTCCAGGCAAGAAAACTGCAGTGGGCAGCAATTCCCTTCTCGAGGGGATCTTCCCAACCCGGGTATCAAACCTGGCTTTCCTGCATTGCAGACTGATGCTTTACCATCTGAGCCACCAGGGGAGCCCTAAACACATAGTCAGCAGTAAATTCTCCCAGATATTAGTGCTCAAGATATTATGTGTCTCCAACAGGATCTCTTTCAAAAAAAGAAAAGAGTGCTAGAAGATATCAGTGTTGCACATCCTCAGGGGAAGAATTTGCAGAGCTAAACCGCAATAGAGTGAGCTACAAAGATCTCAGACTGAGAATACAGCCTGTTTGGTTCCTCAAAGTGTGTTCGCATACCTGGTTGGTGATCTTTCCAACTGGGAAGAAACATGCACCAATGAGGGATCTTCCTTCCTCTAGAAGCTTTCTACTCTGTTAAGTTCCATATCCCAGCTATACTTCACTGAAGTCTTCGCAGGCTGGGCCCTCCTTAGTGCCTTAAATCACTGTCCTATCACAGAAAAGGGAACATTGAGCAGCATCTCTACCATCCTCTAGTTTTACTTCTTTGACACACCCTGAGACATTGAGTTTTGGACATTTCCAACTTAAGAAAGGAAAGCAAAATCACATGTTAATTTTGGTGTTATAAATCTACTAGAAAATAGGAGGCCTAGAATAGCTGTAGGCTAAAAAATACTGGTCAAAACCACGATGAGACTTTTTTAAAAAAATAAGAGGTTACGCAAAGTTCTGGCTCCTCTTGTCTCCCAGCTGCTGTCTCACAGACCCCTGCTTTATTCTAAGGGCTGGAAAGTTTCTATACACAGGCTCATTTGTGGTCAACATAAAGTAGACTGTAGCCTTGCACCCACTCCCTTTGCTTTGTTAAAAATAACATTATACTCATTCATTGTAGAAATTTTGGAAAATACAGGAAAGCATAAAGAAAATAAAAATGACCCATAAGTTCACCACTTTACTATCTTTACTAAGTGCTTTTCTAAAAGCACACTGGGATTCCAAGAACAGATAAATGCCACCAAAGTTTTCTGATTTCTTTTTATGTAGTTCTTACTCTATTTATTTAGCCAAGGAACTGGCAGCAAAAGGACTAAGAAAGAACGGCCTTTGAATCACAGCATCTTAGAGGCAGAATCAATGACCTAAAATCCTACCCAAGAATCTCCTCCATGCTACCTCCGTGAGAGTGGAAGCCAGATTCTGCTCAATGCCTCCAGGAATGCTTTTCTAGACAGATGGCTCAACACTATGCAGTTCTCCTTGCCATGAAGTTCTCCCTATATTATATTCTGCTATCCTTGGGGCCTAAAAAGTACTCTGGAGCAATGAAAGTTTAAATTCCTTTTGTGTAACCTTAACAATCAATCTTAAATCTTCTTATTTCAAGAGTGAACTATTTTGTACATTCTACTCTGGATGAACGCTACTTCATTCAAAGGATGGTGTCCAGAACTGAATAAAGAACTCTAATTTTGCAGAGTAACATGGGGGATGCCATGTCTTCTGTGATTTTGACACTGAATACTTATATAAGCCTAATAGTCAAAATTAAGTTTGAAAACTTTTTTAATTATGTAAGGGGCTTCCCTGATAGCTCAGTTGGTAAAGAATCCACCTGCAATGCAGGAGACCCCAGTTCGATTCTTGGGTTGGGAAGATCCTCTGGAGAAGGAATAGCAGGGCTACTTGCTCCAGTATTCTTGGGCTTCTCCTGTGGCTCAGCAGCTGTTAAAGAATCCACCTGCAATGCGGGAGACCTGGGTTCGATCCCTGGGTTGGGAAGATCCGCTTGAGAAGGAAATTGTAATAATAATCAATTCAACCTCTTTGGCCACACCCTGCCCTGCAGATAGTAGTGTTGTTGGCTAAAATTACCCGGTTCCACTATGCCTAAAGGACACTTCGTCAGTTTCAGGGCCTTTGTATATGCCACCATGGTTAATTCGTGTCAACTCGTCTAAGTCATGCTGTGCGGTCGTTTGCAAACACCAGTCCTGATGTTGTTATATGGTGGGTTGCTTTTATATGCAATCAACATTTAAATCAATATAGTTTGAGGAGAGCACTTACTTTCCATAAGGAAGGAGGGCTTCATTCAGTCTTAAGAAAGAAGACTGAAGTCCCTAGAGGAGGAAAGTATTTTGCCTTCAGTTTGCCTTCATATTCAAGACTACAACATCAACTTTTGCCAGAATCTCTATTCTTCCAGACTACCCTGCAAATTTTGGACTTGCCAAGTCTGTAATTTCATGGGCATTTCTTCATGATAAATCTCTCTCTCTCCATCTTATTGATTATTTTTCTTGGGGAACCCAGACTAATATGTGTGTGTGTATATATATATATATATATATATACACATACACACACACACACACACACACACAGTATACATCCCCTCTTCCCTTCCTTGTCTTCTCTGCTATTCCTTTTTTCTTTTTCCATGCTTGACACAGTCAAATATAGACCCCAGCTCTGCTCATCTTTTGTTCTCTAAGCAAATATCTTCATTTCTATATATGAATCATATTTCTCCTGGCCCCATCTCCAAGCATTTTTTGCCATTTCTAGTCAATGAAATGCCTTGGTATTTTCTTTCTTATGAACTGCAGTTGTTCTTTCCTCAAAACACTGACTAGAATCACCTTTGTAGGAAACTTTATAACCTAAACTCATAGAGCTCTGGTCACCGACACCTTTAGCGGCTCCCGTGAAACACTATCTCTGCTGTACGTCTACTTTCATTCTAGATCCTTTTTATGTACATTTTGTTGCTTCTTTCCCTGTTCTGTTATTTTGGTTTCACCTGTGTTTTTTCATTTGCAGTCAAAGCTCCTTAAGGATATGGAAAATGTCTTATTTTTCAGTTTTAGTTACAACAATGTTCAGCATACAGGAGCTTCTTAATAAATATCCTTCAGTTAACTTATTCATATAACTTGAGGTTTTCTAATATGGATGAATGACACTCAGTTCTGTTCAGTTCAGTCACTCAGTCATGTCTGACTCTTTGCAACCCCATGAATCGCAGCACACCTGGCCTCCCTGTCCATCACCAACTCCTGGAGTTTACTCAAACTCGTGTCCATCAAGTTGGTGATGCCATCCAGCCATCTCATCCTCTCTTGCCCCCTTCTCTTCCTGCCCACAAGCCCTCCCAGCATCAGAGTCTTTTCCAATGAGTCAACTCTTCGCATGAGGTGGCCAAAGTATTGGAGTTTCAGCTTTAGCATCAGTCCTTCCAATGAAAACCCAGGACTGATCTCCTTTAGAATGGACTGGTTGGATCTCCTTGCAGTCCAAGGGACTCTCAAGAGTCTTCTCCAACACCACAGTTCAAAAGCATCAATTCTTCTGCGCTCAGCCTTCTTCACAGTCCAACCCTCACATCCATACATGACTACTGGAAAAACCATAGCCTTGACTAGACGGACCTTTGTTGGCAAAGTAATGTCTCTGCTTTTGAATATGCTATCTAGGTTGGTCATAACTTTCTTTCCAAGGAGTAAGTGTCTTAATTTCATGGCTGCAATCACCATCTGTGGTGATTTTGGAGCCCAGAAAAATAAAGTCTGACACTGTTTCCCCATCTATTTCCCAGTGAGTGGGGAAGTGATGGGACCAGATGCCATAATCTTAGTTTTTTGAATGTTGAACTTTAAGCCAACTTTTCACTCTCTTTCACTTTCATCAAGAGGCTCTTTAGTTCTTCTTCACTTTCTGCCATAAGGGTGGTGTCATCTGCATATCTGAGATGATTGATATTTCTTCTAGCAATCTTGATTCCAGCTTCTGCTTCTTCCAGCCCAGCATTTCTCATGATGTACTCTGCATATAAGTTAAATTAGCACGGTGACAATATACAGGAGTACTTGATGTACTCCTTTTTCTATTTGGAACCAGTCTGTTGTTCCATGTCCAGTTCTAACTGAGGCTTCCTGACCGCATACAGGTTTCTCAAGAGGCAAGTCAGATGGTCTGGTATTCCCATTAGATAGACAGTAAATGAGCCAAAATTTTCATAAAACTAAGCTCCATTTGAATCTTGTTTTAAGACCACTGAAAGTTTAAGGTATTGTTATCAAACTTTTTTTTCAAGATAAGATCAATTTCCTGAGGGTCCAATGCTAAACTTATTCTAAGTCCTCCTAGTATACACATGTTAGGAAGATTATATGCAAAGATGCAGTTCTTCTGAAAGCTTAATGTTCAAAGGACTCACCTGGGAAGCTTGTTAAAATTCAACTTCCAATTCAAAAGGTCTGAGTTGGAACTGAAACAGTGAATCTCTAACAAGCTGTCAGGTGATGCTAATGGTGGTTGTCTATGTACCACACATTGATGAGCAAGGTCCAATAGAGAGAACACAGATAGGAAGTCAGTGAAAGTTTTAATAGCTCAACTGTGTCTGACTCTGTGACTTCATGGATTGTAGCCTGCCAGGCTGCTCTGTCCATGGGATTTTCCAGGCAAGAATATTGGAGTGAGTTGCCATTTCCGTTTGAGTCATTTTTGATTTGGGCTACAACTGAGCCCAAATCACTTACCAGCCATGGGAATTATAGGCAAGATTAAATAAGTACATGTATATGGAAATATGTATATTTCTTTTCCTACCACGTGGATAGCTATTCCTGTCAACCTGGGTTATATATCTCATAATGTCTGGCTCTTTTAACTTCTAATGGTGGTATTTTTCTCAAAATACCTGTAATTAAATTTTTTCATTTAAACTATTTTTGGTTTTAAAGTAACTTTGTGAATAAGAACCTATTTTGGCATTTCATTCATTTCCATGTCCATGATCATACCAAACACTGTTGCATGGGCTTGAAGTTAAATAGATCTAATTCTTCAAATTGTGTCTCTGCCATTGTTGGTTGAAAACTCGTACAAATTACTTCATCTCTACAAACTTTGTTTTCCTCATTTATTAAATGAAGATAATAGCTATATATATATTATAATATATTTAAAGGATTAAAACATGTAAGAAAGTTGTGTGTGCATGCTCAGTCATGTCTGACTCTTTGCAACCCCTGGACTATATAACCTGCTAGGCTCCTCTGTCCATGGCATTTTCTAGGCAAGAATATTGGAGTAAGTTGCCATTTCCTTCTCCAGGAAGAAAGTTAATCAAGTGCCAATTCATAGTAAGAACTTATATCAGACATTTCTTGTGTTTCAATTCATTGTTTAATGACAAGGGTGACAAAACTATAAATGAGACAATATATAGCCTTGACAGTTTTCTCTGTCAAAGTCAAGAATAGGAAAAGAGTAGGACTCAGGGATCCATAATGAGGACATTTGGGTGGATGAGCCTGAGAATCTTAATCACCCAGCACCAACTGAATCCAATAAATGGCAAAAGTCTCTTCCTCTTTACTAGAGGAAAGCAGCCTTCCCTTTCATGCAAAAGTCTTACCTGAGCCAGGTGCCTTGCAAGATAATGTTTACCTTCCTCACAATCTATCTCTTCATTACCTATTATATAGAGTCAAGTCTCTGAATAGCCCAAATGGGGAAAAAAAAAAAAAAAAAGGCTCTGCTTTGGAAGGAAATGGCTTACACAAAAGATTCCTAAACATGGCAAACATATAAGGGCAGGAACCAGGTTACTATATGTGAGAGTGGTTTTTCAGAATGTAGGACTAGAAAGGGCAGAATATAAAGGGAAGTAGATTGCAAGGTTGGTTGGAAACATTTATTGACATGGGAGTACTCTCCCATGACTAAGGGTTCAATGTTGTATCAGTCTGCTACTGCCACAGCAACCACATAATCTCAGTGACATGCCACAATAAGCATTTATTTCTCACTTTGCTGAGGTTTGGCTGATATAATCTGGGCTTGACTGGGCTTGCTCCAAGCTGTGGGTTGAATCCAGATCTGCAACTCATGTCTTTCATCTTCTTTGGACCAATGGTTATTCAAGGCAGGGACTTCTCAGAGCTAAAGATAGGAGTTCAGAAGACAAGCCCAATTCGCATCCATATTTTAAGCCTCTGCTCCCATGATGTTCAATAATATCCTACTGGATAAAACAAGTCATATGGCCAAGTTCAATATTCTAAGTATATGCAAAAAAGAAAATGTTTGTACTATTTGCATGTGATGTGATAATCTACAGAAAACGAAGAACATTTAGATAAAATATAAGGATAGTAAAAGATTGTAGACAGGTAGCTATATATAAGATCATATGCAAAGAGAATTGCATTATTATTTGCTAGGAGATAATATTATAAAATATAATTCATGAAAAGATATAATTTTCAGTCAGATCAAAAAGAAAAAGATGCAAGATACAAATCTAACAAAGGATGCACAGAACATGAATAGAGAAAATGACTTTTTGAAAGACACTAAAAAATACCCAAATACTTTAAAATATATCTCGTGTTCAAGATTATGAAGAATCAAAATTATAAGGATACAAATTATCTCCAACAAAATTATAAAGTCGATTAAAAACCCCAAGCAGTTCCTTTTCAATAATTTGACAAATAATTCTAAAATTTATATAGAAGGGCAAAGACCCAAGAAGAGTCAAGACATCTAAGAAACTAAGTAAAAAGAAGAAAGAGGGAGATAGTCCTACACATAGTTATAAATACTTATATGGTAATCCCTATCATGTAAATTGTTCATGGTTTCTACTGACATTCATTTACAGTGATTAATTTTCTTATCTGCTTAGTGAACTTTGATTTTGAGTTCTATTCGGTTTATCTTTATCCATGAAAAATTGGGAAGCTTAACTGAGGGTGCTTACCTTCGGAGAAGAATTATGATTATTTCTATTAGAAACATGAAGGTACTATTGGCCTTGGACAACTTCATCCCCCTTGAAAATTTCTTGGATTAATCCTAGAATCTTTGATTCATTTTCCCAACCTTTTCCTTGACCCAGGATATAGTTTCCCAGTCACGACCCAGATAATCATGATGATGTCATGACTAATCTAGAGCCAGACATCTTGGAATGTGAAGTCAAGTGGGCCTTA
>SJXQ01012974.1:58274-164026 GCA_006408695.1 Aepyceros melampus | reverse complement strand
ATCTTTTTATGTCACATAGATGGGGAAGCAATGGAAACAGTGAGAGACTTTATTTTGGGGGGCTCCAAAATCATTGCAGATGGTGATTGCAGCTTTGAAATTAAAAGACATTTGCTCCTTGGAAAAAAGAGTTATGACCAACTTAGAAAGCATATTTAAAAGCAGAGATATTACTTTGCCAACAAAGGTCCATCTAGTCAAAGCTATGGTTTTTCCAGTAGTCATGTATGGTTGTGAGAGATGGACCATAAAGAGAGCTGAGCACTGAAGAATTGATGCTTTTTAACTGTGGTGCTGGAGGACTCTTGAGAGTCCCTTGGACTGCAAGGAGATCCAACTAGTCCATCCTAAAGGAAATCAGTCCTGAATATTCATTGGAAGGACTGATGCTGAAGTTGAAACTCCAATACTTTGGCCACCTCATGAGAAGAGCTGACTCATTTGAAACGACCTTGATGCTGGGAAAGTTTGAGGACAGGAGGAAAAGGGACAGAAAGAGGATGAGATGGTTGGATGGCATCACTGACTCAGTGGACTTGAATTTGAGTAAACTCCAGCAGGAGTTGGTGTGGACAGGGAGGACTTTTGTGCTGCAGTCCATGGGGTTCCGAAGAGTCGGACACGACTGAGCGACTGAACTGAACTGAATAAAATTGTTTCATAGCTTTATTGGCACAGTAGGGAAGCCCGGTGGCTCAGAAAGTAAAGTGTCTGCCTGCAATGCAAGAGACCCGGGTTCGATTCCTGGATAGGGAAAATCCCCTGGAGAAGGAAATGGCAATCCACTCCAGCACTCTTGCGGGGAAAATCCCGTGGGCGCAGGAGCCTGGTAGGCTACGTCCATAGGGTAGCAAAGAGTTGGACACGACTGAGAGACTTCACTTTCACTTTCACTTTATTGGTACAAAGCAGAGATGGTGTTTATAGGGCAGATCAGTTCAGTTCAGTTGAGTTGCTCAGTCCTGTCCGACTCTTTGCGACCCCATGAATCACAGCACGCCAGGCCTCCCTGTCCATCACCACTCCCGGAGTTCACTCAGATTCTCATCCATTGAGTCCGTGATGCCATCCAGCCATCTCATCCTAGGTTGTCCCCTTCACCTCCTGCCCCCAATCCCTCTCAGCATCAGGGTCTTTTCCAATGAGTCAACTCTTCACATGAGATGGCCAAAGTACTGGAGCTTCAGCTTTAGCATCATTTCTTCCAAAGAAATCCCAAGGCCGATCTCCTTCAGAACAGACTGGTTGGGTCTCCTTGCAGTCCAAGGGACTCTTGAGAGTCTTCTCCAACACCACAGTTCAAAAGCATCGATTCTTCGGCGCTCAGCCTTCTCAGTCCAATTCTCGCATCCATACATTACTACTGGAAAAACCATAGGCTTGACTAGACAGACCTTAGTTGGCAATNAATTCTTACTACCTCCCAAAGGTCCCATCCCCAAACAGTATCGTATTGGAGACTAGGGCTTCAACATAAAGAAATTTGATAAGCCTTGATCCATGTATACACCCATGAAAATGCTGCTATAGTGAATTTACGGAATACTTCCAGTTTCCTAAGGCCCCTTGGAGTCAATTCTTTCCTCCACCCCTGGTCTAAGGACAACAATGATTTCCTTTCTGTCTCTATGGATTAGTTTCCATTTTCTAGAATTTTATGTAAATGGAATCATACAGCCTGTACAATTTTTTTGCCTTGCTTCTTTCACTGATTTTGAGATTTATTCATGTCTAGCAGTAATCTATTCCCTTTTATTACTGAATATTATTTCATTGTATGGATATTCCACATTTTGTTTATCCATTTACTTGTTGATGGACATTCATATTGTTTTCAGTTTAGGGCAGTGATGAATAAAACCTTGTATGAACATTCATGTACAAGTCTTTTGGAGGATCATATATTTTCATTTTACTAGCAAAGATGCCTAGGAGTGAAATGGCTGGGCAGTTTGCTAAATGTCTAGGTTCGATGCAGGATACAGGATGCTTGGGGCTGGTGCACTGGGATGACCCAGAGGGATGGTATGGGGAGGGAGGTGGGAGGGCGATTCAGGACTGGGAACACATGTACACCCGTGGTGGATTCATGTTGATGTATGGCAAAGCCAATACAATATTGTAAAGTAAAAAAAAAAAAAAAAAATGAACATTCATGTACAAGTCTTTTGGAGGATCATATATTTTCATTTTACTAGCAAAGATGCCTAGGAGTGAAATGGCTGGGCAGTTTGCTAAATGTCTAGGTTCGATGCAGGATACAGGATGCTTGGGGCTGGTGCACTGGGATGACCCAGAGGGATGGTATGGGGAGGGAGGTGGGAGGGCGATTCAGGACTGGGAACACATGTACACCCGTGGTGGATTCATGTTGATGTATGGCAAAGCCAATACAATATTGTAAAGTAAAAAAAAAAAAAAAAAAGGTAAATAAAATAAAATCTGAAAAAAGAAAAATTAAAGTCAAAAATAAATAATAAAAATGAAAAAAGGGAAAAAAATGTCTAAATTTAAAGAAGCAGACAAAAGTTTCAAAGTGGTTTTACCATTTTACTTTCCTAGCAGTAATGTGTAATAGTTTCATTGTTTCCATATCCTCTCTAACACATATTGTTGCTGTTGACTTTTTGTTGTTGTCATCCTAGTGGTCATATAGGGGTATCTCATTGTCTTTTAATTTGCATTTCCCTAAAATTCCAGATATATTTTAAAGAAATTGGATACTTTTTTCATGTGCTTACTGGTCAATTGTATATCTCTCTTAAGAAGTTCTTGTTAAAGTCTTTTGCCCATTTTTTTTAATTGGGTTGATTTTTGAAGCATAATATATCTTTGTATATTCTAGATGCAAGTTCTTTGTGTTGTATTTTCTCCTGTTCTTCGGCTTACCTTTTAATTTTTTTAATCCGTTCCGTTCAGTCGCTCAGTCGTGTCCAGCTCTTTGCAACCCCATGAATCGCAGCACGCCAGGCCTCCCTGTCCATCACCAACTCCCGGAGCTCACTCAGACTCACGTCCATTGAGTCTGTGATGCCATCCAGCCATCTCATCCTCAGTCGTCCCCTTCTCCTATTTTTTTGATAGTGTCTTTTAATTTTGATGAAATCCAGTTTGTCCTGTTATTTTTGACGGTTCATGCTTTTGGTATCTTATTAAGAAATCTTTTTCTACACCAACATCACAAAATTTTTTTCTTATGTTTCTTCTAAAAGTTTTATAGTTTTAGCTTTACTAATTTCAGTCTGTGATCCATTTCTAATTTATTGTACATTGTATGTGTATTATATATGTTGCATACATCACAGTAAATTATGTGTATCATATATAATATCTAAACTAATATATGTGTATATATTATAACTAATATGGTTTAAACTATTATAAGTCTACATTAATATTGTAATAAATATACAATTATAGTGCTGTAATTAATGTATGCATTATATTAGTGTGTATATATTAGCTTAGCTCATATATGCCATATATGCACATATACACTGTAATCTGATAAGATACTAATTATAGGTAAGGACTGAGGTTCATTTTTTTCTCATTTGAATATCGATCATGCAAACACCATTCACTGAGAAGATTACCCTTTCTCCATTGAATTTTCTTGGTGACTTAATTGAAAATCAACTGTCCATATATTCTTGGCCTACTGATCCTTTAATTCTGTTAAATGTGTCTTTTTCACTGGTACTAGACTATCTTTATTCCTGTAGCTTTATAATAAGACTGAAAGTCAGGTAATGTATGTCCTCCAACCTGTACTTCTTTTTAAAACTGTTTGGCTATGGTTTTTCCAGTGGTCATGTATAGATGTGACAGTTGGACTCAAAAGAAAGCTGAGCACCAAAGAATTGATGCTTTTGAACTGTGGTGTTGGAGAAGACTCTTGAGAGTCCTTGGACTTCAAGGAGATCAAACCAGTCCATCCTAAAGGGGATCAGTCCTAGGTGTTCATTGGAAGGTCTGATGTTGAAGCTGAAACTCCAGTGCTTTGGCCACCTCATAAGTTGACTCATTTGAAAAGACCCTGATGCTGGGAAAGATTGAGGGCAGGCAGAGAAGGGGACGACAGAGGATGAGATGGTTAGATGACATCACCAACTCAATGGACATGAGTTTGGGTGGACTCCGGGAGTTGGTGATGGACAGGGAGGCCTAGCGTGCTACAGCTCATGTGGTTGCAAAGAGTCGGACACGACTGAGCAACTGACTGTACTGAGGACTAACGTTGTATTTGCATTCTGGGAAACAAGTGGAGCATAAATTGAGGGATAGGCCAATGTAGAAAAACTAATACCTAGACTGTTTCAGTAATATTAGAAAGAGATGAGCTCTCCTTTAAGGCATTGAAGCCAGAACAGTCCAGCAGAGCTCTCTGGTATGATGGTAATGTTCTAGAGCTGCTCTGTCTGATGCAGTAGCCACTGGCTACATGTTTCTCAGCTCATTTCAGTTGCTTGTTTGTGTCCAGTTCTTTGCGACCCCATGGACTGCAGCACACCAGGCTTCCTTGTCCATCACTTAACTCCTGGAGCTTGCTCAAACTCATGTCCATTGAGTCGGTGATGCCATCCAACCATTTAATCCTCTGTCGTCCCCTTCTCCTCCTGCCTTCAATGTATCCCAGCATCAGGGTCTTTTCCAGTGAGTCAGTTATATTCCAATAAGTCATGTTTCTACTAAGTTCTTATATGACTAGGGAATTGACTTTCTAAATTTTATTTAATTTTAACTAATGGAGTTTCTGAATGTAAATGTCTACATACGGCTCAGCTCAGAGCTCAAGGAAGGAATAGACTTCAGAGATAATAAGGAGAAAAAATGGGAAGTGTTTCATCACTCATGAAAGTCAAAACACACAGAACAAGGGTAAGGGAGAAGAATAAAAAGATGACAGTCAACTTTCTGTACTGTATTAATTAGTTATTGTGTGTATTACCATTAGAGTATAAACTTAATGGGGGTGGGGACTGTCTTTTAAAGATTTACTTATTTATTTATGTTTTAATTTTATTATTTTTTTTACTTTACAATATTGTATTGGTTTTGCCATACATCAATATGAATCTGCCACAGGTGTACAGGTGTTCCCAATCCTGAACCCCCCTCCCACCTCCATCCCCATACCATCCCTCTGGGTCATCCCAGTGCACCAGCCCCAAGCATCCTGTATCCTGCATCAAACCTAGACTGGCGATTCATTTCTTATATGATATTATTCATGTTTCAATGTAATACCTAGACTGTTTCAGTAATATTAGAAAGAGATGAGCTCTCCTTTAAGGCATTGAAGCCAGAACAGTCCAGCAGAGCTCTCTGGTATGATGGTAATGTTCTAGAGCTGCTCTGTCTGATGCAGTAGCCACTGGCTACATGTTTCTCAGCTCATTTCAGTTGCTTGTTTGTGTCCAGTTCTTTGCGACCCCATGGACTGCAGCACACCAGGCTTCCTTGTCCATCACTTAACTCCTGGAGCTTGCTCAAACTCATGTCCATTGAGTCGGTGATGCCATCCAACCATTTAATCCTCTGTCGTCCCCTTCTCCTCCTGCCTTCAATGTATCCCAGCATCAGGGTCTTTTCCAGTGAGTCAGTTATATTCCAATAAGTCATGTTTCTACTAAGTTCTTATATGACTAGGGAATTGACTTTCTAAATTTTATTTAATTTTAACTAATGGAGTTTCTGAATGTAAATGTCTACATACGGCTCAGCTCAGAGCTCAAGGAAGGAATAGACTTCAGAGATAATAAGGAGAAAAAATGGGAAGTGTTTCATCACTCATGAAAGTCAAAACACACAGAACAAGGGTAAGGGAGAAGAATAAAAAGATGACAGTCAACTTTCTGTACTGTATTAATTAGTTATTGTGTGTATTACCATTAGAGTATAAACTTAATGGGGGTGGGGACTGTCTTTTAAAGATTTACTTTTTATTTATGTTTTAATTTTATTATTTTTTTTACTTTACAATATTGTATTGGTTTTGCCATACATCAATATGAATCTGCCACAGGTGTACAGGTGTTCCCAATCCTGAACCCCCCTCCCACCTCCATCCCCATACCATCCCTCTGGGTCATCCCAGTGCACCAGCCCCAAGCATCCTGTATCCTGCATCAAACCTAGACTGGCGATTCATTTCTTATATGATATTATTCATGTTTCAATGCCATTCTCCCAAATCATCCCACCCTCTCCCTCTCCTACAGAGTCCAAAAGACTGCTAACAAACACATGAAAAGATGCTCAACATCACTCATTATCAGAGAAATGCAAATCAAAACCACAATGAGGTACCATTTCACACCAGTCAGAATGGCTGTGATCCAAAAGTCTACAAGCAATAAATGCTGGAGAGGGTGTGGAGAAAAGGGAACCCTCTTACACTGTTGGTGGGAATGCAAACTAGTAAAGATTTATTTTTTTATTGAAGTATAGTTAATGTCCAATATGGAATTAGTTTCAGGTGTACAGCATGGTGATTCAGTCGTGTGTGTGTGTGTGTGTATTCTTTTTCAGATTGTTTTCCCTTATAGATTATTATAAAATGTTGAGTATAGTTCCCTGTGCTATACAATAGATCTTTTAATCCCAAACTGCTAATTTGTGCCTCCCACCCCCCACCTTTCCCCTTTGGTAACCATGAGTTTGTTTTCTCTGTCTGTGAATCTGTTTCTGCTTTGTAAGCAAGTTCATTTGTATCATTTTTTTTAGATTCCACATATAAGCAGTATCATCTTTGTCTTGGCTTATTTCCCTTAGTATGACAATACCTAGATACATCCATGTTGCTGCAGAGGGCAAATTTTTATTCTTGTTTTTGCTGAGTAGTATTCCATTTTGTACACCACCCCCAAACCACACATCTTTATTTTTGGCCACACTGTGTGGTATGCAGGATCTTAGTTCCCTGACCAGAGATTGAACCCAGGCTTCCTGCAGTGGAAGCATGAAACTTAACCAATGGACCACCAGGGTTGTCCCTATACCACATCTTTATCCGTTCATCTGTTGATGGACATTAAGGTAGCTTGGAACGGTCTTTCTTAGTCATTGTTTTGTTCCCAGCACCTTACATACTGCCTGGTATATAGCAGGAACTCAGTGAATATTTGTCAAAGTATGAAAGGAAAGGAGGGAGAGAAAACGATCTATGATATTAGCCACATTCAATATGATAAGAGACTAATGTGAGAAGAAAGTCCAGGAGGAAGTAGATAATACTAGTAATACCTAATGTGTATTGAGGACTGTGGTCAGGTGCTACTGTATATTCCTACCTACATTATATCATTTAATCTGTACAACAGTCTGGAGTTAGATATTATGCCCATTTTACAGATACAAATACTGAAAATCAGAAAATTAAGGAACATGAATAAAGTGACATTACCAAGTGGTAGAGTTAGAATGAGGTTAGTTTGGGCCAAGTGGTGGGACAAATAGTGGTAGCTCAAAGAGAAATCTCGACTCCAGATAACAGATTTTGCAATCATCAGTAAAAGATGTTTGCCTGTGAATGGAAGTGTTTGTTTAGTAAGAGAGATTATAGAATGAAAATAGTGATCTATTCAGAGAGAATCCTTGAAACTGAGAAGTACTGAGAAATGGATGGATGAAAGAGGAAACCTAGAGAAGGTCGTGTCCCCCAAATCAAGGGAGACAAAGGATTGAGGAAGGGCAGGGTGTGGTCCGCATTTCATAGGCTGGAGATCTCTATGTATTTCATGGAGTTAGCAACTAGCGGTTTACTGTATTGATGACAGAAACAGTTTTCTGAACTGGTGGAAACAGATTACAAGTCACCGAGGAGTAAATAAGGATGTAGTGATAAGATATGAAATTCTTTGTTCATAAGGATAAAAAGATATGGTGGTATGGGAAATGGGACTGTGGGTTATCTACGTTGTTGTTTTAAAAAGGAAAATATTTGAGCATGCTTATGAAAGAAAAGGCTGTTGTGGTGGAGGAGGGATTGGAATATGAGGGTTGGAGAGTAAGAACCTTGACAATGGATTTTGTTATCTACACCGATGCTGCTCATTGTGCTCAGCAGACCCATGCCAGTCCATGCACTGTGAGCTACTGGTCTGAGACACGATGAATATGGAAATGAAAAATAAACATGTAGGAATATTAATTGTTATTTGAGAGTCATTTGATACCTATTGAATATAAATATAAGGGCTTCCCTGATAGCTCAGTTGGTAAAGAATCCACCTGCAATGCAGGAAGACCCCAGTTTGATTCCTGGGTCGGGAAGATCTGCTGGAGAAGGGGTAGGCTACCCACTCCAGTATGTTAAAACTAGGAGCTTGTACTCTGTATATTCTTCTTTGGTCATTTTTGCTTTTGCGGTGATTCACTTTTATTATGTTTTACACAAGCATAAGACAAAAAATGATCCTCAGAAGACTTGATGTTTTTTTTAAATGGTCCTTCACCACAGTTTGAGAACCACTATGGAAAACAAAACAAAACAACAGTATGATAAAGCAGGCCTGGTAAAATGTTAACATTGAGGAGACCTGGTTGAAAGGTATATGGGAATTTTGTATTTTTAAAATATAAATCTGAAATTAATTAAAAGTAATATGATTTTTTTTTAAAGCTTGAAGACTAACGAATGTAGATAACAAATCAGGGAATTAATCTTAAGGGAAAAATCGACAACTCTTCCACTGCAGTTGAAAGGTGGGAAGGAAGTATGAGTGTGGATTAGGTTAAGTTTATTTTTTTAACTTGTTTTTCATTGGAGGATAATTGCTTTACAATGTTGTGTTGGTTTCTGCTATACAACAAAGTGAATCACCTATAAGTATACATATGTCTGGTCTTCCCTGGTGGCTCAATGGTAAAGAATCCTCCTGCCACTGCAGGAGACGCAGATTTGATCCCTGACTTGGGACTATCCCCTGGAGAAGGAAATTGCAACCGACTCCAGTATTCTTGCCTGGAAAATCCCATGCACAGAGGAGCCTGGCGGGCCACAGTCATGGGGTCACAGAGGACACAATTGAGCAACTAAACAGCAATGTACATATGTGCCCCTCCCTCTTGAACCTCCCTCTCACTTCCCACTCCATCCCACCCCTCTTGGTTGTCACAGAGCACCAAGTTGATAAGTTTATAACTGGAACTTTGGTGTCAAAGACCACCCCTGCCTGGGACTTGGGTGGCATCTCTATATTCTATCTGGGGAGTAGGAGGTGAGTACTCTTGCTGAAAGGAAGTGCTTTTGTACCTTCTTGAGAAGGGAATGGCAACCCACTCCAGTATTTTTGCCTAGAGAATCCCATGGACAGAGGAGCCTGGTGGGCTACAGTCCATAGGGTCACAAACAGTCAGACACGACTGAGCAAAACTTTCACTTTTGTACCATCAGAGGTGGGCTCTGAGTCAGAGTTTGTGTGCAAGTAGTTTATTTAGAAGTTCATTCCAAGAATCACTGTTAGTTTTAGTTAGGGAGAGATGAGAAGTCAGGTGATAAAGTATGTGTTATGGAATAGGTTTCTCCCATGGACACCTGGGATTCAGTCCTTCTGGGAAATGCTATGGAACAGTGCAGAACATAGATCATGATTATCCCATTTTAGAGGCAAGAGAACTGAAACCTTTGTCCTCCATCTGCCATCTATTTGTCATCTCCTGAGAGCTGCAGTAGGGTGAAGCTGGGACATGCTGAGAATAGTGGGAGTTGAGGATTTGAAGGCACTGACAGCATCTTCTATGATGAGATAGGAAATGAGGGAAAACAGGGTTTAAAGAGAGGGATGAAAGTTAAAACATGATACCAGTAGGAATGGGCAGAGGAACTGATCAGGGAATATGTGACTGATTGCCATGATTCCCGTGTAGGCTTGAGAACTTGGTGAAGGTTGGAGTCCATGGATTTATCACTGTGTCAGTCCTCCCATGGCCATAACAGTGGGTCATGTATAGAGGCTATGAAAGCAGTCAGATGGTTGACTTTTATTATTTTCCTTGGCAGCTGGATAAATCTATGAGCACATCTCATGAGCTTTTAGACTACTAGAGTAGTAGCTCACATCTTTTCAGATGAAGTACTCTCAAGCTTGGTTTTCACTTTAGGTATTTAGGCAGTTGATTTGCAAACCTCACTATAGAATTTATATCTGTATCATTCCATTGCTTTCAGGATTTGCAGTCTTTAGGTATCAGTAAGTTCCATAAGGTAATGAGGCCAGGTTTCCTTCAGCCCTGGATCCATATACCAAGCTGGTACATAGTGTGTGCTGAGTCATGTCTGACTCTTTGTGGCCCCATGGACTACAACCCGTCAGGTTCTTCTGTCCATGGATTTCTCAGGCAAGAATACTGGAATGGGTTGCCATTTCATCCTCCAGGGGATCTTCTCGACTTAGGGATGGAACCTGAGTCTCTTGTGTCTCCTGCACTGGCAGGCAGGTTCTTTACCATTGAGCCACCTGGGAAGACAAAGTCAGCATGTGTAGTGGGTATTATGTAAAAATAGGATGATCTGTGCACTCAAAAGCTCAGAGACTTGCAGGGGAACAGGAACCTGTAAAGACATAAGCAGAGCACAGTGGATTGAGTTCTGTGATACAGTTTACATAGTAGATGCTCAATTAATATTTGCTGAGTGACTGAAGTGTGATCCAATATACAAGATCCCTCTTGTCATGAAAAGCTTATCATATTCTTAGTGGAAGTTAGCAACTATGGATTTAAAGTGGTTTCAAGAAAAGATGGCGGTATTTGCCATCATATGGTGAGAACATTTTCTTCACTCTTCCATAAACAAAATGGAAGAAAACACTGAACCCATTAGTTTGCAAATTTTGTTTTTATTGGAGGAGAGACTGAGACACAGAGTCATTTTCATTTTGTTTACTAATTATCTCGTGATTATTGAGCCATAGCGGTCACACTGCTTCTTCTATGGCTATTAAATTTAACAGAGTAGCATCATTTAGGCCTCAAGACATCTAACTCAGTAGTGATGAAATGTTTATGATCTGAGAATGATAAATAACTCATCTTACCTTGTTATTCCCCAAAATAAAAATCTTTAATGGTTAGGTTTCGACTATTACAGGTTTTTTTGTAGCCATGCAACAATTTCTTAACAGTCATTGCATATAACAGACAAATATAGAAAAATTCTAATTCTTTATCTTGAAGAGCTTGAAATATTTTTATAACATTCTTTCATTCTTAATAAGATTTCCATTTTATTTTGAAAAAGTCACTACTTCCTCAATATGGTGGGGGGGTTGTATTGCTAATTTTAAATTTTTTCACATAATATTATTCAACAGTGATTATATTCGTGAGAGTAGACTAGAGAGGAAGCATATTAGGTGAAGAAAGGGCTTCACAGGTGGCACCTAGTGGTAAAGAACCCTCCTGCTAATGCAAGAGACCCAAGAGATGCAGGTTTGATCCCTGGGTGGGGAAGATCCTCTGGAGGAGGGAATGGCAACCCACTCCAGTGTTTATTCCTGGGTACTACCATGGACAGAGGAGCCTGGTGGGCTTTAGTCCATGGGGTTGCAAGAGTCAGGCATGACTGAAGTGAGTGAGCACACACTCACATGGTAAAGAAAAGAGGTTTCTGCCATGCAAAACCAATACAGTATTGTAAAGTAAAATAAAGCAAAATTAAAAAAAAATTAAATTAAGGAATGGTAAAAATAAATAAATAAAAATAAAATAGAAAATGTTCAGAGCCTTGCATGGGGGAAGGATTTGTAAGTAGGCAGAAACAGTGACTGACATGCCTTCAGATGCTTTGAAGGGAAGAAGAAATCTCCATTTAGAGAAGTTCGTGGAGACTTTAAGAGGACATCATATTTTTAATTGATCTTAGGGGCTGGGGAAAACGTTTTGTAGCCATTGGGGAGGAAGGTGTAGTTTGGGAGTTGGAAAAGGAAGGGGGAAATGGAAGTAGGAAGGACATGCCAGACAAAGGGAAAAGCAGAGTCCTAAGGGATGCACCAAGAGCTTTGTCCTGTACTTTGTGGGGCAGCTGGGGCTGAACAATGGGGCAGCACTGCTGTGGTCACCTTTAAGATAGAGGATTAGTAGTCAGCCATAAAAATGGAGACATGGGACTTCCCTGATGGTCCAGTGGCTAAGAGTCTGCGCTCCCAATGCAGGGGGCCAGGGGTCAATCCCTAGGCAGGGAAGTAGACCCCCACATGATGTAACTAAGGATGTGTGCCACGACTAAGAGTTCACATGCTGCCACTCAAGATCGTGCATGCCACAATGAAGACTGAAGATCCCATACACGCAGCTAAGACCCAGTGCAGCCAAATAAATTAATACTTAAAGAAAATGGTGACATTACATGAGGATGATCAGATGTGGGAAGGAAAATCACCAGGAACAGTGAGAAGATAACTTCGAAAAGGATGAGGAGGCTAGGCTAGAAGAACTCTCAGGAGCCTCTGGAAAGTTGCTGGGTAAAAAAGAAATGAAGACCTGGCTGTGACCATGAAAATAAGGATGCTTTGAGGAATGTTTCTGGGGAAGAGTTGAGATTGGTACCCAATAAACCTGGTAGTGAGTGAGAGAGGGTGCTCCGGGATGACTTTGAGAGCTGGTTGTACAACTAGAGAAACAATGAAAACAAAAATAGGCTCTGTGGGAGAAGGGACAGGTGGCGAGGAGGAGACCAGGAGTTACTTGTTTCATGTGTTTTGAAATGTCATGGCCTAGAGTCACCACATCCTTTGAGAAATGCACCACAGGTCTTCTAGACTCTGCCCTTTTCTAGGTCATCTTGAGTGTCACTGGTCAAATACCATAATGCTAAAAGTTAAAGTCTCTCTGGGAAGCCCAGTTGAACATGACTTCCTTTTCTAAGGAACTTTTATTGTTTATTATAAAACATGTTTCATGTAAACAATTATGGAATATAGACAAGTATAAACAGGAAAAGATAAATGCCCCATCGTTTCTCCCTATGGAAATGATAACTAACATCATATTAGTGTTTTGTTTTGTTTTGTTTTGTTTTGTAGAGAGGGCCTACCGGGGGCCAGCGTGAGGAACTCCGCCCATGGCAAAGGTCATGAGGAAGGAGGCTTGGCATACGCAAAGGCGGGATCAATATCTTGATTCCAGCTTGTGCTTCATCCAACCCAGCATTTCTCAGGATGTACTCTGCATATAAGTTAAATAAGCAGGGTGTCAATACACAGCCTTGATGTACTCCTTCCCCTATTTTGGAACCAGTCTGTTGTTCCATGTCCATTTATAGCTGTTTCTTCCTGACCTGCATACAAATTTCTCAAGAGGCAGACAAGGTAGTCTGGTATTCCCATTTCTTTAAGAATTTTCCAGGGTTTGTTGTGGTCCACACAGTCAAAGGCTTTGGCATAGTCAGTAAAGCAGTAGATGTTTTGCTGGGACTCTCTGGCTTTTTCGATGATCCAGTGGATGTTGGAAATTTGATCTCTGGTTCCTCTGCCTTTTCTAAATCCAGCTTGAACATCTGGAGGTTCACGGTTCAGGTATTATTAAAGCCTGGCTTGGAGAATTTTGAGCATTACTTTACTAGTGTGTGAGATGAGTGTGGTATTGGCATTGCCTTTCTTTAGAATTGGAATAAAAACTGACCTTTTCCAGTCCTGTGACCACTGCTGAGTTTTCCAAATTTGCTGGCATATTGAGTGCAGCACTTTCACAGCATCATCTTTCAGGATTTGAAATAGCTCAGCTGGAATTCCATTACCTCCACTAGCTTTGTTGGTTGTGATGCTTTCTAAGGCCCACTTGACTTCGCATTCCAAGATGTCTGGTTCTAGGTTGGCGATCACACTATTGTGATTATCGGGGTTGTGAAGATCTTTTTTGTATAGTTCTGTGTTTTCTTGCCACCTCTTTTTAATATCTTCTTCTGTTAGGTCTATACCATTTCTGTTCTTTTTCATGCCCATCTTTGGGTGAAACGTTCTCTTGGTATCTGTAATTTTCTTGAGGAGATCTCTAGACTTTCCCATTCTATTGTTTTCCTCTATTTCTTTGCACTTATCACTGAGGATCAATGATCCTTTTTGTCTACTTGAACACAATTTGGCAATTTGGGCCAGGGTCAATGGGGTTTGTTTCTGTCAAGGTGATTCCAGCTACAGAGCTAATCTCAGGAACACCAAATAAGTATCCACTCCCATGATGACTCAAAATTAATATGCTAACATTCTAATTCCCAAAGAGATGATGTTGGAAGGTGAGTCCTTTGGGAAGTGTTTGGTCGTGAGGGTGCAGCCATGGTAAATGTGATTAGTACCCTTATAAAAGAGGTCCAAGAGAGATTCCTCACTCTTTCCTACATGTGAGGTTAACAGTGAGAAAGCAGGCTCTCACCAGACACTAAATATGTCATGATCTGGGATTTGCCTGCCTTCAAAGTAAATGTTCATAAGCCACCCAGTTTATGGTATTTTTGTTGTGGTAGCCTGGATGAACTGAGATAATCACATCCATAAAAATAGCTGACAATTTTCCAAGTAAAAGGATATCAGTAGTATCTTAGTAAAGTTTAAAAGAAAGAATCCAATCAGGAAAAAAATACCAAGGAGAACTTATTTCTCTTACATACATGCTAGTTTCTGTACAATTAATATTTCACTAATATAGAGATTAATTATTGGCTAGCTCTTTTTTAAAAAGTTTGGATGTAAGATCATGAAACTTGTTAGAAATTACTATTCTTCAGAAAAAGATAAGTGCCATTCTGTGAAAAACATACAATCTTCATACTTAGCAGTGTCCTGTTGGAAAAACTCAAGTTTCAACCATTATGGGTCATACAATAAATCAATAAAGTATGTATTTGAGTTTCTGCCAAAATTTTGTTAAATATTTGGACCTTGGGCAAATGCTCAAAAATCCAGAATTGGCTGTGATGTAGTTACTGTTATGCCTATCATATCATTGTTTGGTTTCACTGGACAGTTGAGTTTTATTAAAATGCAGAAAAAATCCAGAGTATTAATATGCTTAATGTATATTTTGCTTGACAAGTATATTTTCCAACATATTTTCTAGATAAATACTAGTCAACATATTGGAAAATGAAAACAGACACTCAGTTTGCCTTATTGGGTTACTATTCTATACAGGATAACCCTGAACTACTGATTAGAATATATGTTAATACAGTATGGGCTTCCCCAATGGCTCAGCAGGTAAAGAATCCACCTGCAATGCAGGAAGACACAGGAGGTACAAGTTTGATCCTCCGATTGGGAAGATACCCTGGAGGAGGAAAGTGGCAAGCCACTCCACTATTCTTGCCTTAAAACTTCCATGGACAGAGAAGCCTGGCGGGCCACAGTCCAGAAGGTCGCAAAGAGTTGGAAACAAGTGAGCGACTACACACACATGACTACTCATTCAATACATAAGCTCATTCAACCATATGTACTGCAAATATTAGTATATTACGTTCCAAGTCTTAGTCTATGCTTCAAAATCAATCGGTCAAAATAATAACCACTGTACTCATGGAGTTTGCATTTAATGGGAGAAATGAAAAATGCATAACAATGATAAAAGTACATTATGTTGTATGTGAGAACTTAAGACATGCTATGGAAATAATAATGGTAGAACAACATATGGAGGTCTAGTGCCAAGGCAGAAGGGAGGACTAGGATACACGGTTAAATACAGCACTGTTAGGTATCACAGGGGTAACACTGAGCAGAGTCATACAGTGTAAGCGAAGAGATTTTCAGGCAAATGGAATTATTGGTGCCAAGGCTCTCATGCAAGACACTACCTGTATTATTTGAGCAACAGCAAGGTATTAACAATAGAGGGAGGGGAGTGAGTGAGGGAGAGAATTGTTGCTGTTGTTGTCAGTTGCCCGGTCATGTCCGACTCTTTGTGACCCCATGGACTACAACATGCCAGGCCTCCATGTCCCTCATCATCTCCTGGAATTTGCCCAAGTTCACGTTCATTACATCTGTGATGCGGTCCAGCCATCTCATCCTCTGACATCCTCTTCTCCTTCTGCCCTCAGTCTTTCCCAGCTTCAGGGGCTTTTTCAATGAGTCATCTGTTTCCATCAGATGACCAAAATACTGGAGCTTCAGCTTCAGCATCAGTCCTCCCAGTGAATATTCAGGGTTGATCTCCCTTAAGATTGACTGGTTTGATCTCCTTAACCAGGGAGAGAACATCACAAGATAAATCTAAAAAGTTATAGTAGAAGTTGGGGAGAGGGGTTGTTTATAAAATTTCATAGGTCTTTTCAAATTTTCGGCTGACTTTTTAATAGAAATACAGAGCCAGTGTAAGTGTTTTGTAAAGAGAAGTTGTATGTTGTGAATTAGATTTTTTTAACACCTCACTCAGACTGTTTGTTACACTGAGGATAGACTTGAATGGGTTAACCCTGCTCTCCCCCAGCATGCAAGTCTAGAGTTCTTGCCTTATTGCCTCGAATTTGAATTTCTTCATCAGTCATCTTATGATGAAGCTGCTCACATGATTTGAGCAAGTTTTTTAGAGCACATGGTTTTTATTTGTTCTCTTTAGTCTAATGCCATGTAAATTAGTCATAATGAAGAGATTTGGACACTTTAATAATCTAGATAGAACAAATGTGATTTTTTTTACTCCAACATCTGCATTCATAGTCTTTACCTTGGTAAACCTCCAACATTAGAAATATGAATTAATTAAAGAAATATTTATTGTATGTCTACTATGTGTCAGGCACTGTTCTATGACTTGGGGATTTAGTAGGAAACCAAGTAAATCAGGAACCTACTCTCATGGAGCTCATATCAAACAATATGTGCAATTCACAATGTACATATGGGAGGTTAGCTCCTATACACTTAATCTGAATCTCATTTCAAAGAGGTAGACATGGGGAAAATTACTTAGGCATACACTTTCTTTCATAGATGCCATAACATTAATGATCACAAGATATTTTCTGATCCAGTTTTGTGTCTTTGAAAAGAAAGGGTGTAATTGTGTTTATCACATTAGTTCCTCCTTTTTCTTGGTAACAGTCTGTTGATTTTATCCTACTTTCTTCTCTCTCTGCGCAGCTCATGTGACAGGGGGTAGTGCAGGCAAGTTGAAATAGCCCAAACCCAGCCGTAGGTATGACCCAACGGACCTAAGCCAATAGGCACAACCCATGCTGCTGGACCTCAGGGATAAGCACAAGATCATTTCAGGTCAGTGTGATGGGAGGAGAGGATATGAGGGCTGCTGAGAAAGAAGCTTTCATGTTTTCCCGAGAAAGCTTCTTGGACCAACATTCTCTCTGTCTGCTCTCAGTAAATGAGTCACAGGTAGCCACTAGCAGACCCTGGCTGGCATCTTGCAACCCCAAGAAAAAGCAGCCTTAGGTTAAAACAGAATGAGAAAAGTGCCAAGACGTCATGGAAATGAAGAGTCTTTTTTGATATTATCAAGAACATTTGAGCAAACCTTGCCTAAATTTGGACATACTTGTGGTCCACTCACTTAGCCCGTTAGATTCCTCTGTTTTTTTAAACCTGAGTCTGGGTAAAGTCTTCTGTTACTTCAACGAAAGGATTCCTAAGTGCCCAGTACTGGTGATAACAAGGGGGTAACACAGAGTCTGTGATTGCAAGGGATTTACATGTTAATAACAAACAGAAAATAAACAAACTAGATAGAGTGATAAGTTTTAAGATAAAGAGAAAGAGAAGGCTCCATCTAGCAAGAACTCACTCAGGTTGTGGTGAGGGGCAAGGACAGATTGACAAAGAGGATTTCTTTGAGATGATCCCTGAATGCTTTTTATAAATAAGTGAGGCAGAGAAAAAGGAGAGTCAGTGGAAAGTAACAAGTCCAGCACTTAATGATAGTGCTTGCTAACCTTTCTTATCGGCTATCTCTCTGCTGTGCTCAAATATTTACAGATACTGTCACATTTAATCCTTAGAAAAACTCTATGAAGTAAATACTTTATATCAATGGGGCCACTGAGGATAACAAGGGGGTAACACAGAGTCTGTGATTGCAAGGGATTTACATGTTAATAACAAACAGAAAATAAACAAACTAGATAGAGTGATAAGTTTTAAGATAAAGAGAAAGAGAAGGCTCCATCTAGCAAGAACTCACTCAGGTTGTGGTGAGGGGCAAGGACAGATTGACAAAGAGGATTTCTTTGAGATGATCCCTGAATGCTTTTTATAAATAAGTGAGGCAGAGAAAAAGGAGAGTCAGTGGAAAGTAACAAGTCCAGCACTTAATGATAGTGCTTGCTAACCTTTCTTATCGGCTATCTCTCTGCTGTGCTCAAATATTTACAGATACTGTCACATTTAATCCTTAGAAAAACTCTATGAAGTAAATACTTTATATCAATGGGGCCACTGAGGAAAATAAAGGTTATATGACAACCCATTTTCAAATAGCTAAGTAATTGCAGACCTGGGAACTGAACCAACACTTTGTAGGACCCACGCCTAAATCCACTATATGCTACCGGCTTCCAGAAATTGGGGCCAAAGCAAACATTTTCCCTTTTTTTTTTTTTTTCAATATTTTTTTGGATGCAAACCGTTTTGAAAATCTTTACTGAATTCGTCACAATATTGTTTCTCTTATGTGCTTTGTTTTGTTTTGTTTGGCCACAAGGCTTGTGGGATCCTAGCTTTCTAGCTCCCTCACCAGGAATCGAATCTGCACCCCTGTATGGGAAGGCAAAGTCCCAACCCCTGAACTGCCAGGACCCATAAAGCAAACATTTTCATGTTGAATAATATTTCTTTGGGCTTTCCTGGTGATTCAGACGGTAAAGAGTCCACCCGCAATGTGGGAGACCTAGGTTCGATTACTGGGTTGGGAAGATAGCCTGGAGGAGGGCATGGCAAACCACTCCAGTATTCCTGCCTGGAGAATCCCCATGAACTGGTGGGCTCCAGTCCATGGGGTCACACAGAGTTGGACATGACTGGGCAACTAAGCACAACAATCACAGCGCAATATTTCTTTACATCTGAAATGTTGGACAAGAGCAGGAGTGGAAATAAATGAAAACAAAGAGGAAATCAGGAGCTATACTAAGGGCCTCATGCTCCAAAGCTTATATTTTAGGCCAAAAAATTTAATTTCTTATACAATGGTAGTCTAAATGTTATAATCTGGGATCTCACCAAGATGTGTCTGATCACCAGAAAGCATCTGCATCAAGCAGAGGTCAAATATTGAGGCTCAATAAAACCAACATGACTTGTGATTATCTCAGAAGTGCTATAGAAATTCCTGGGACTCATCAGTTGCATATCTAACTTATAGTAATATAAATACACATGAAATGTAATAAACATTATCACATGTAGCTAAAGTGTTCTAAAGATTATGCAAAAACAGTTTTTTTGTATACATGGAATAGTTTAATGGATAGCAAAGTCTGTAAAACAACATTATTAAACATACATCAAACTCTTTTTATCTTGTGTAAGCAAGAATTCCTATGATATGAGGTATAAGTTAATTGATATTTATTTACTAAACTATTCACACTCAGGAGCTATTTGGACAAACTTTATTTATATTGTATTTCTTAAAATAAAAACATTTGTGTGTAGAAACTCTCACTCTTTTTGGTGGGAACCCAAAATGAAACAACCACTTTATAAGACAGTTTGGCACTCTCTTACATGTTAAACATAGTCTTAAAATATAGCCAGCAATCACGCTCCTAGATATTTCCCTAAATGAGCTAAAATTTTATGTCCACACAAAAACCTGCCCACTAATGTTTATAGTTGCTTTATTCACAACTGCCAAAAACTAGAAGCAATGAACACGCCTTTCCATAGGACAATGGATAAATAAATGGTAATACAATTATGTGATGGAATATTTTCAGTGATTAAAAAAATAAATAAGCTATCAGGCCACAAAAAGACATGGAGGAACTTTAAATGCATGCTGCTAAAAGAAAATAGCCAACCTGGAAAAGCTACACATTGTAAGATCCTAACCATATGATATTATGGGAAAGGCAAAACTATAGAGTTAGGAAGGGAAAAAAAATCAGTGGTTTCCCAAGTTCAGGAGAAGGGAAACAGGAATGAGTTGGTGGAGCACAGGGTACTTTTAGGGTTTATGAAAGTGTTTTGTGTGATACTATAATGAGGTCACAAACCATTATACATTTGTCAAAACTACAACACAAAGGGCTTCCCTCATAGCTCAGTCAGTAAAGAATCTGCCTGCAATGCACGAGACCTGGGTTCAATTCCTGGGTCAGGAAGATCCTCTGGAGAAAGAAATGCAACCCGCTCCAGTATTCTTGCCTGGAGAATCAGAGTCTGTCAGGCTACAGTCCATGGTGTTGCAAGAGTTGGACCCAACTTAGCAACTAAATACCACCACAACATAAGAGGTGAGCCCTAATGCAAACTATGGAATTCAGCTAATGTACTGAATATATTGGTTCATCAGTTGTAACAAATGCACCAAACTAATGCAATATGTCAATAAAAAGGGAAACCGTGAGAATGGAACAGAGAGTATATAGGCATTCCTTGTACTTTCTGAACATTTTTTTCCTGAAAACCTAAAATTACTCTAAAAAATTAAATATATTAAAATTTAAAGAAAAAAATTATTTAGAGGCCATTTGGGGCAGCATATGCCATGGATAGTTGAATTCTAAAATTCGAAGCATAAGTTTCGATACATTTCAGAATTTAGAAGGAATCTGGAGATTCTCTAGTAAAGAATTTTCTCAGTTACTCAGTCACGTCTGACTATTTGTGGCCCCAAGGGCTGTAGCCTGCCAGGTTCCTCTGCTGATGGAATTTTCCAGGCAAGAATAATGGAGTGGGGTGCCATTTCCTACTTCGGGGAATCTTCCCAACCCAGGGATAGAATCTATATCTCTTATATCTCCTGCATTGACAGGCAGATTCTTTACCACCAGCTCCACCTGGGAAGCCCAGGTTTAAGCATGACTGTGTTCACCTCAGAATCTCGCACTCAGGAAGTCTAATGCCTGTCCCCATGGCCACAAAACATGCAAATGGGAGAAGCTGGCTTTGGACTCAGTTTACTTGAGACGTAGTTCATAACACTCTTCAGTACACCAGCTGACTGTAGTTGTAAAAGCATCCAGGATACAGATCAAAGGTTGAGGTCCTTTGAACAGCAGTGAAAACGTAAGTGTACGTTACCCATGTGCTTTTTGGTTTTCCAGCAATGGTCCATATTTTGAAAACGTGCTCACAGGCAAACTACAAACACTCTCTGTCAGGGGCTTTTGATGTGTCTCTGATGAAGAAATATACTCAGAGCAAGGTAGAATCTGTTTATTTGATTGATTCATTGAAGACTATCTGAGTTGCTGTATTGCATTTTGAGAGGGATGAGAGAAAGAGTAGTTATGAAAAATTCCTAACTTGCACAGTCCCTTCTTTTTCAAAATCTAGCATCTGTGTAGATTTTTGTAATTTGGCAGATCCTGTATCTGGACAAGACAAATTTCAGCTGGAAAAATATGTTGTGAAAAATCTTTCAGATGTCACATCACAACTGGGGCCTCTGCTAAATCCAAAGTGCAGCTGGACCATATTATTACATAGTTATTTTATTTGCATTCCTGACCCCTAAGGAGTAAGTGGATTTCCATCTGGTATATTATATCATTCTTCTTCTGTGATGAGGGTAAGCATTTTTTAAAAGTTATACTAACAGTATAACTGAATTAAACCCTATTAATCAATTATTTGAAATAATATTATTCTTTGTTAACTTAGTAAGGAACTGGGAAACCAACTATATCTCAAAAAGGAATTAATACTTGAATATGATCATTGTTAAATAACTTTGTACAGTTAAAGTTCAGAATTGAAGACAAAGTTAAATATATTTTATTCAAAGGCCTTTTTAAAATAATCTATCTTTAAAGTATCTGTTATCTGTTTAGCATCATGTGACTTCTTCAGAGTCTCAAAGTTAGTCAGTGTCTAACTCTTGAGCAAAACCCGAGGCTTTCCCTGAGTTAGAAGACAGCAGAGTTCATATTACCAGAAAAGAAAGAGAAGGGGACAGAGACAGAGAAAAGAAAAAAGAATGAATTTCTCACATAAATTATGACTTACATAAAGATCCTCATATCTGTTATGTAATTTCTACTCAAGAGCAGGGAAAATATTCATATGCTAATGTCATAGATGAAAGCATGGCCACCCAGTAAGCTTAAGGGAGCTCTCTGAGCTGATGGAGTCAGAAACTGATCTCAATCTTCTGCTTTAACTTATATCTAGCTACTTTAAAGCAAGAGAGGAAAAACATTCTGAAAACGTGCTTTCTGTTTAATCATATGCCATACCTGTACCTTATTCCCCTGAGATACTGTTATGGAACAGTCTGAAATCACCAACTGTTTTCCCTGAAAGAAGTTCCTAAATTAAACGTACTGGTAGAAAGGGCAACTATTAACAAGTATCTTATATTTGATAAATTGGTCAGTGTCTAACTCTTGAGCAAAACCCAAGGCTTTCCCTGAGTTAGAAGACAGCAGAGTTCATATTACCAGAAAAGAAAGAGAGAGAAGGGGCCAGAGGCAGAGAAAAGAAAAAAGAATGAATTTCTCACATAAATTATGACTTACATAAAGATCCTCATATTTGTTATGTAATTTCTACTCAAGAGCAGGGAAAATATTCATATGCTAATGTCATAGATGAAAGCGTGGCCACCCAGTAAGCTTAAGGGAGCTCTCTGAGCTGGTGGAGTCAGAAACTGATCTCAATCTTCTGCTTTAACTTATATCTAGCTACTTTAAAGCAAGAGAGGAAAGACATTCTGAAAACGTGCTTTCTGTTTAATCATATGCCATACCAGTACCTTATTCCCCTGAGATACTGTTATGGAACAGTCTGAAATCACCAACTATTTTCCCTGAAAGAAGTTCCTAAATTAAACGTACTGGTAGAAAGGGCAACTATTAACAAGTATCTTATATTTGATAAATTTACCGTCTTCAACTTGGAAAAAGGTTAAAAACTACTTGTGTTCAAAAGTGTGTCTTTGGGAGAGGAAAACTTGGTGGTGGTCTGGGAGCTGATACTGGAAATGACTCAGTAGAATCACACAGCTATGCCTGCACCTTTTCACATCAGAGCACTCTTGGCAATGATTTTCCATTATGAGGCCAGGTTGAGAAGGCTTCCAGTTTAGGGAAGTTCTGTGGACTTCTGACCTCAAGACCTTGGATTTGAAAGAATTCCACATGGCTCAGAGAGAGAGGGAAATTGGCGTCCAGAGCAGTGGGGGCTCCAAGGAGGCCACAGCTGTATCCTGGATGGGACAGAGCAAGTGTTTGCTTGGCAGAGTGAGTGAAGTTACTCAGTCGTGTCCGACTCTTTGCAACCCCATGGACTGTAGCCCACCAGGGTCCTCAGTCCATGGAATTTTCCAGACAAGATTACTGGAGTGGGTTGCCATTTCCTTCTCCAGCGGATTTTCCCAACCCAGGGATCGAACCCGGCTTTCCCGCACAGCAGGCAGATGCTTTACCATCTGAGCCACCAGGGAGATCCTGTTTGCTTGGCAAGCAGGCCCAAATTGTCACAATTCATGAGGAGACATGGGCCCTCAGGAGATGGTTAAATTTAATATCATGCTGGCTATCCTCTTTTTGCCATCTTTACCCTGTCCTGAGCCCCAGTGGGCTGTACCCTATGGACCTCCTTACGCTGTTTCCTTCATCTCTGGCTTTCACTGGGTCGGACAAATGAGAGTAACTTGCCAGGCAGATGGAGAATTGAATCCCTTCTTGTTTCTCCCCACTAACTGTGGCTAGTTCAATGGCCCTGTGTCTCTGCTGCTACTGCCACACTTATTCAGAGACCCTCTGTCCCCAAGGCTACAGATTTTCCTGGATTCTGATGATACCAGTCCCTTCCCTTTTCCCCACAGGGTGGTCATTGCTTGCAACTGTTGCTTGTTAGGGATAATCAATCATTCTCTCTACTTCATCTCCTGAACACACCTTTGTCCGACGCCTTCATTAAAAAGTCTTTTTCTATTCAATACTTTGGATGTGTTGTTGCTGCTCAAAACTTAATATAAGGTAATAATAATAGCTAGTAAGCATTACTATATACCAAATATTATATTAGAAGTAAAAATGAGATAAAATTTTATAGTAAATATCTGAGGCACATTATTCAAAATAAACACTAGAAAAGTTGATTGGTTTCACCAAGGTCATGCATCTCATCTGGATGAACTGGGATTCAAGCTCTGATTTTCTGACTCCAGAATGTAGTCTATTTATTATGTGATCCACAATGTAAATCATCACACCTTCTAGCGAATATCAAAAGAGCCTATGTGTAAAGCTTTAGACAATTTCATAGTTGAAAAAAATCAAATGAAGTCTGGCTTTCCAAATTTTATTTCCAAAAGGGTAAAATTTCCACATTCTGCCTAACTGTTACACCATAAGATGATACAGCAAGTATTCATACTTGCGAAGCCAACAGGGTATATTTTCACATGTGGAAATTCTGGTTTTAACATTAGCTACGTGGTAGTAAGATGCCTATATAAATCTGCCCAGCAACAAAGTGAATGATACAGCATCTGCCACTGGTTTTCCTCAGAAACACCAAGAGCTCTGCAGCCTAATCCCAAAGAGACAGACTGATCTCATCCTGCATTTGATGTCCTGAGAAATATCTACTGATCTATAAAACTTTCGCCAGCTGCAACACAGAAAATCTGTCATTAGTTGTTTAGTAAGTGTTGTAGTTGGCTTTGCAATGGGAGCCGAATAATATTGAAGAGTATCCTGTCCACAATTTTTTTTAATCAAGCAAAATTTTGTCTTACTGACTTATTATTATAGGGGTTATGATATTCAGACAGTCAGAGTTATGCCAAAGTATGTTACTGTCCAAAGATACAAGGATGAATTCATGTTGGGGTTACAGAAGTAAAAGTTATGACTATACGCCTGAGTTGGTATTATTTATTATAAGTTTCAGGCAGTTCATCTTCTTTGGTTATGTTATTCTATATCAGGGAAAAATAGAAATATTAGCTTTGAGAGTTACAGGGACACAGCTGAACTCCATTCTTCTATATTGCTGATTTAAAAACATGAATGTTCTTCTCAAAGCTAAATTTGGTCTTATTCATGT
Source organism: Aepyceros melampus (assembly GCA_006408695.1). Classification (NCBI taxonomy): domain Eukaryota; kingdom Metazoa; phylum Chordata; class Mammalia; order Artiodactyla; family Bovidae; genus Aepyceros; species Aepyceros melampus. Next base: position 138,851 of record SJXQ01012974.1, on the reverse strand, counting down.
TACCTTATATTTCTTTTGAAAAAGTAAAAGCTAATTGAATGTATAAAGAAGGGACCAATTAGTGAATGAAAAAATCAGGCATCTCTTAGACTGAAAATTATTTGCTGAGGGCTGGTTAATATAAAAATTACCTTATACAGTATTTTAAATTTTCTAGTTTATTTGATTCTCCTTTTACTCATAAAACAGGAGGAGAAAATTTCACAAGTATTGAACATCTTTTATGTGTGGGATATAGCTAATGAAATTATTTAAACTTTAAAATAATTATAGTATGTAGCCAAAGGTGACTCATGGTTAAGAATAAGGAAGGCCTTACCAAGTATCAGATCTGTGTTTGAGTCCCAGCTGGTGATGTGAGTAGGTCCAGAACTCCTACATAGAAGAAGTTCTTCTATAAACATACTTCTCATAAATATATTAAATGTTTATGAGAGTCACAAATAAAACTCATATATAGGAGATAAATTGATAGGATGGATATGCCAATTTTATTGCTAATAAAAACTGTATTGGAAGATGTGGCTTAGGATAATGGCCAAATAGGTTTGGGAATGCCCTTTGTTCTTTGTATACACCCTCGACCTCTTTTGAGACATTGGCATAGTCCATCGAAAGAAAATTTGAGGTCTACTGAGGCAACCCCCTGTATCAGTACTTGCTGCCCCTTACAGGTCTGGAATAAAAGTGGGAGGAAACAGAATGAATAGAGCAGCAGCCCCCAGTGCCTATGAACTGAGAGTCATTTAGTTCCATCTAGTTGAGCACAGGGACTTTCCTCCTGGCTCAGTGGTTAAGAATCTGCCTGTCAATGCAGGAGACATGGGTTCAGTCCCTGGGTTGGGAAGATTCCCTGGAAAAGAAAAATGACAACTCACTCCAGTATTCTATAGCCTGGGAAATTCTATGGACAGAGGAGCCTGGTGGGCTATATGGTCCATGGTGGTCACAAAAGAGTCAAACCTGACTTAGCGACAACAACGTGCAATCTCCCCAGTGCCTATGAACTGAGAGTCATTTAGTTCCATCTAGTTGAGCACAGGGACTTTCCTCCTGGCTCAGTGGTTAAGAATCTGCCTGTCAATGCAGGAGACATGGGTTCAGTCCCTGGGTTGGGAAGATTCCCTGGAGAAGAAAAATGACAACTCACTCCAGTATTCTATAGCCTGGGAAATTCTATGGACAGAGGAGCCTGGTGGGCTATATGGTCCATGGTGGTCACAAAAGAGTCAAACCTGACTTAGCGACAACAACGTGCAATCGAGCACAATGCCAGACACAGCCTGTGATGTTTAATAAGCCATAGCACTACTAAAAGGCACAAATGTTCTGATTTTTCCATTCTAACCTTGGGCCTTCAGAAACGAATATGGCCCCACTGACATCTTCATTTTGGACCAGTGAGACCATTTCAGGTTTCTGACCTCCAGAATGGTAAAATAATAAATTTGTGTTGTTTCAAGCCACTTGATTTGTGGTCATTTGTTACAGCAGCAATAGGACACTAATAGAGACGTGAAAGGCAAACCCTTCTTGCCCACAACACACTCTTCCTATACTTAAGTGAACAAGCACTGAATCAAAGGCTAATATCTAAGGGCTGGATTAGAAGGTGACACGGCATGAATTCCAGTTGTGCAGGAGTGGGAAGAAAGATATCTTGATGTAAATGGGTTGTTTGCCACTAATATACTTTGCGAAATATTATATAGGAGGTTTTGGTGGAAAGACAATGGGAGAGTCAACCCTTTTACCTCAGTGACATGCCAGCTTTTGGAGACCCTGAATAAAATGACAAAGGCAGAGTATTTCTATAACATTTTTTCATGAACACATTGTGCTTCGTAAGCAATTTTAAACCACACTGTCATTCTGTGGCTCTGTCAGTAAAAACTGGTTACCAAAATACAGATTACTCCAATGCAAAAGAACTCCAAAGCAATGTATCATGTCCACTTAACTCTACCTTTTAATCTAGCACTAAACCAAAGCCTTTTGTGAAGAAATCCAACAGTAAGACTAACTTGTTCTATTTTAGAAACTAGTAAAAATGACATTAATAGTGTAGGCTAATTATGGTCTTTAGGACATAAGCTGACCTTTTGAAGTAGAGCTGCCTTGTGTCCATTCCCCTCAGTTGAAACTGTATCTTTTATTTGGGTTCTACCTGGAAGGGAACCAGCACCAACCAGAGAACAAAAAGTATCATGGGCGTTAGGTGGGATAGCGTTAAGAAACTGTAAATTATATGAATCAAACTTGGTCTCTTCAAAGCAATTTACAGTGATGCATTAGAACTTTAAAGAAGTTTATCTGTACACAATTCTTTTTGCTGCTTCTTTAAAACCCGTTTGTGGGAGCTGTTTGGCTATGCATTGATTCAGAATTCTGGATCCTTATGTTTTCTTTTGCTTGTTCACCCTTCTCTGGCCACCATTGCCTCTCCTTGCTGTCTGGAAGCTAAAATTTGGAAAGAATTTCAAAGGGCTTCTGCCCTCTAAGACCCCTACTTCTATTCTCAGACAAAACATGGACTTCTGGGATGGCAATTTAATCTGAGTTTTCTTTCTCTACCAATGTCTCTAGGAGAAGCAACTTATGAAACACATCTGGAACACACTCATCTATGAAATGGAAATTCCCTGAAGTGAGTGAGCACATGTGATTAGTGATAAATATTTTTTATGTATTCATTCACAGACTTACTTGCAAAATTTTGAGCAATCATCCAGGAAAAACACATACAGGGTAAATAAATGTGGTATTAATAAATAGGAGACATTGTTTTCGCAAATTCACAGCTATTTTTGAAGAACTGAATATGGATGTTCCCCTGACTCCAGGAATATCTCACTCCAGATCACGACCTATGGGTATTTTTAGGTTCTTTAACATGAATTTCATGTTTTAAAAGGCTTACTTTACAAATTTTGTATGTGAAAAAAAAATACAGCTGAGTAAATTTACTGTTATCTTCTGGGTTTAAATTTAACTTCAAGTAAAAACATGCATTAATGCATCTGTCCAAATCCATAAGGGCTTCCCAGGTGGCTCAGTGGTAAAGAATCTGTTTGCCATGCAGGAGATGCAAGTTCAATCCCTGGGTACAGAAGATCTCCTGGAGGAGAAAATGACAACCAACTCCAGTGTTCTTGCCTGAAGAATCCCATGGACAGAGGAGCATGATGGGCTACAGTCCGTAGGGTCGCAAAAGAGTCAGACATGACTCGGTGACTGAGATACACACCTACCCCCGCCAAATACATAAATTATGTGTCTTCATGATTAATAGCCTCACACAAACAGCATGTTCAGTTCATACAAATATCATGGGGAAATGGATTTCTTTTAGAGAACAAGCAGGTTTGGTCAATAATTACTTATAAAATTAAGCAATGAGGGAAAAAGACAACCAATTAGTAAGAAATATGGTACCTCAAGTTAATAATTTAAAAAATATACTCAAATATATTATAATAATATATTTAAATAATATGCTCAAAACAGTATTATAAAAATCTTAACCCATCATTTTTTATGTTCCCTCAATAAAACATAAAATTTCAAAAACATAAATTTTACATATGCATGAATAAATATATTCCTTATCTTTATGCTTTCATATATAAAAAGCAAAACTCATTATGGGATAAGATGTATGGTAAGACCATTTGGTTATAGATTTGACATTCACAACTTTTCAAATTTTGACTTTTTATATTATTTCCAAATGTAGTCATAGATATCCACTGTCATAGAAATACAGTGATGAAATTTAAAGGAAATCATGGTTATATGTCTTTAAAAACATAGCTGATTTCAAATCCTATTTTCATGTATCTTACTTTTTAAAATAGGGGCTTCCCTAGTGGCTCAGCAGTAAAGATTCTGCCTGCGATGCAGGAGATACTGGAGACACAGGTTTGATCCCTGGCTTGGGCAGATCACTCAGAGGAGGAAATGGCAACCCACCCTAGTAATCTTGCTGGGAAAATCCCATGGAGAGAAGCCTGGTGGACTATAGTCCATAGGGTCACAGAGAGTCAGACATGACTGAGCAACTGCACACACACACACACACTTGTTAAAATGTTATCCTTAAAATGAAAGGGATATTGGTCTCTATTAGACAAAATAAGATAGTAAAGAAACATATTCTAGATGAAGGAACAAGACAAAACCAAAAAAACACCTAAGTGAACACAGGCAATCTTAGACTGTTTATTAGTTGAGGAGAAAGTTTTGTCATTTCTTGAGGTAGAAAATATACAGGGAACACTTAAGCAGGTGAATAATGATAAAATCAGTTTTCAGCATGCTGAGACTGAGGTACCTACAGACATCCCAGAAGGAATGTTCAGTAGAAAGAAGAATATAAAATTATAGAGTATATATCTGGATCAAATATCTGGACTCTAATGTGGGGATAGCCAAGCCAGGGTACACGGCTCAAATCCAGTCCACTTCTTAACTTTTTAAATAAAGTATTATTAGCATGCAATGATGTTATTCATTTACACATGGCTGTGGCTGCTTTTGCTCTACAATACCAGAGCTGAACAGTTACAACAGGGATTTATGGCTCATAAATCAAAAATATTTAATACCTGGCCCTTTACCTAGAAAAAATTTGCTAACTTCTGTTCTAGAGCAGAAATCTATAACAAATACACATCCTTCAACACAAGGTGTGAATGAATGCATTCATTTGATCAATTAGAAAATATTATTTATTAAAAACTATCTATGTGCCAGACAGAGTTACAAATGAGATATGGAAATTCTTCAGTAAAAGTAATAATTTAGCATTTAAATTATATTTGCAAGTATAATTGTGATAATAAAAAGATAATATTAAAGAAATTTTGCTTTCTTTTAAGAATATCTTATCAAGACAAATATTTGACTTCAGCCAGTTTTGACAGTTTTCAAACAATTTTGTTTAGGTTCATGCAAATTTTCTACTGGAATGTTACATGATATTGTCTTCTCTGTCATTTCTCCCATCATTCAACATGAACACATAACTCCAGAAACAAGAAAATGCTTTCAGACCGACACCTGTGAAACTCCAAAGGAGCTTCCAGCAAAAGCAGACCAATGATGAGGTGGTTTGAAGAGAAGACTCTTCTCGGTGTACCTATAACTGCAGTATTTTTGACAGTTTTCAAACAATTTTGTTTAGGTTCATGCAAATTTTCTACTGGAATGTTACATGATATTGTCTTCTCTGTCATTTCTCCCATCATTCAACATGAACACATAACTCCAGAAACAAGAAAATGCTTTCAGACCGACACCTGTGAAACTCCAAAGGAGCTTCCAGCAAAAGCAGACCAATGATGAGGTGGTTTGAAGAGAAGACTCTTCTCGGCGTACCTATAACTGCAGTAAAGAAAGTAGCCATTCATTCATTCAGCCATTTAGTCATCTACCCATTCACGTAGAACAAATTTTTCAGGTACTTACTATTTACCAAGCACTGTCTTGGCCCTGAATATATAAAAGTGATCAAAGTAATGATTCTAGGAACTAATATACTTATTGACCTAATTGAGGAAACTAAGTTTCATGGAGTTCTGAGGGAATATAATGGTAAAGTTTAAATAATTGGGTGGGAAATTGAACAAATGTATTAACCTCTACTTTTCACCAAATTCCATAAAAATGTTAATAAAATGAGTCAACATCATAAAAGGACAATGAAAAGAACTAAGACTACAGCAATAGAAATTTAGAAACTAGAAAGAAAAAGTTCACTTACGTAAAAGAACTAAGAGGTTACCAGTTTTAGCAATAACATGTAAAGAGCTTGGAAATAACTGCTATTACAATTTTTAAAAAGAATATTAATGACTTTTCTTGAACCCATCAGAAAATGCAGATTTCAGGAAAAATACTATACTGGCTTTGTTGTTAAAATTGTTTAGTTTCTCAGTCATGTCTGACTCTTTGCAACCCTGTGGACTATACCTGCCAGGTTCCTCTGTCCATGGGATATCACAAGCAAGAATACTGGAGTGGGTTGTCATTTCCTTAGACAGATGAATTCAGGGATTTGCCGTTGGAATCTGCTAACTAGATCAGAAGCAGAGGTAGCCTGCTCTGCTTTATTATCCGAGGTTAAGTCAGCTCCTTAGTACACTGACAACAAAACAGGATCAATTTTATCTTCACCTTTCCCCTTTTGGAGGGTTTATCTTGTTACCATGACAACTTACTCCACAAATTTGTTGCCAGACAGGGGGAAAAAAAAAAAAAAAGACTACCTTATCTAATAAAATTGAAAATAAACCCCCAGAAGTACAATTTAAATAAGAATCCAGTAGCCAAAAGAATTAAAAGGCCATTGGAGAAGTTACTTCAGTGGTAAAACTGATTTTTAAATTTTAAAAAAAATTTTTTTAATTGTTAAAACCCTCACAAACTAATATTGAAAATATATCTTCTTGAAGCATGCAAAATCAAATATTAATGTAAAACAAGTTTAATTTGTTCTAGAAATATTTATGGGCTTTGGAGTATACTCATGTTTATTTTACTTGAAAAGTAATATATGATGCCACACTTTCTGTAAAACAAGAAGACCATCCAGGACAGAATTTCTCTCCCTCACTCTCCCTACTTCACTCAGTTAGTAATTGTAACCTCTTCCCCAAAAGGAATCACTCTTAACAGGGTGCATCTTTCCATACTAATCTACAGTATGTACCCATAAGTAGATAAAGTTTTTCTGTATCCTTTTTTAGAAATTTCCTTCTTTACTTGTAACAAAATGACTTTGCCATCTTTTCATAGTAGTGCATTCAGTTGTATACATATTTGGTCCCTTTAAAATCTGTATAGTGTAATGTGATACTCACTGGAAAAGACTCTGATGTTGGGAAAGATTGAAGGCAGGAGGAGAAGGGGACGACAGAGGATGGGAGGGTTAGATGGCATCACTGACTCAATGGACATATTTGAGCAAGCTCTGAGAGTTGGTGATGGACAGGGAAGCCTGATGTGTTGCAGTCCATGGGGTTGCAAAGAGTTGGATATGATTGAGTGACTGAGCTAACTGACTGATAAATGTGTACTTGAACTTGTAGCCAACATTTTACTAGCAAACATTCAGATTGTTTCAGTTTGATCATTACCCCAAACCAGGCTGCAGAGGATTCTTTGTCCACATGCAGTAGGGCACATGGATTATTCATTGCATATGAGGGATGTTAAAAGTAGAAGTGCTGGTCGCAGGACACAGACACGCCAAGTTGTTCTTTAAATGGTCTGTGAAAAGCTATCTATTAAAAAATGAAAGTGCTCTTCTTTATATCACTTTATATTTCTATCATTAATCTGTTTATTGTTACCAATGTGATAGGCAAATATTGTATTGTATATAAACTATATGTACATATACAATTGACTTTATAATTTGCTTCCAATTACTATGAAATAATGTGTTGCCAGATAGGTGTATTAGCATTTCAACTTCTTTTGTTAATGTCCTTATTTATATTCTGAATGCTTTTCTATGTGGTCATTTATATATTTTTATTGCAACAAGGGGCTCATTGCACATTTTGATATTAAACCTTCCTTGGTAAATGGTATGTGTGTGTTCATGAGACCAAAGCTGTTCATTGTATTACACCTTTGGATTTTTTTCAAATTATTTCTTTGAACTCTGAATATTGAGTATTATAATATTCAAACTGGGTTATAGATTTCTCCTGATAAGTTATATAATGTTTGTTTATAAATTTGGAATCTTTACTAGAAGGAATAGATATATACCCTATGCTTGTCATAGACTACAATTTTTGTCTCCATATGGGGCTTTCCACATTGTGTATTGGTAAAGTATCTGCCTGATGCAAGAGATACAAGTGGGACAACCTCCTGGGGTAGGAAATGGCAACCCACTCCAGTATTCTTTCCTGGGAAATCTCCTGGACAGAGGAACCTGGAGGCCTACGGTGCTCAGGGTGACAGAGTTGGACACGAATGAACACACACAGTACAGTCCTGTTAAATGTTTTTCAGCTAAAATTCTGATTTAACATCTCCAGACTTTCTTCCTTCTTAACTGATTCCTAATAGATCTTTTACCATACACTTCCTTTTCACTTTTTATAACTGTCCAAAGTACAGTTTCTAGAGTCAAGCGATTGGGTCAGTAATTGTGCTCTGCTCATGATGTCATTTTGAGGATTAGATGATATGATCCATACAAAACTGGTACTAGTGCTTCTAACAGACTCAGCATATAGAACAATGTTGCTTTATTTCTGGTGTGTGTCCTTGTAAATGACTTTTAACTGAATTTTTATTTCATCTCAAACTGGGAAGAAATATATCTCATTCAAATCTACTATGAAAACTAATATATAGCCTTTTATATTCTTCTAGTTGACTCAATTAAATATTTAACAAAACAAACTTTTATATCAATATTTAACCCTGTGTGAGATCTCTCTGATTTTAAAAGGATAAATCAGTCACATGCATCCATCAATTTCTTCTCACTTCTCAGGTGTTAAAATCGTCTAGAATTTCAAGTTATTAATTGCTTACATGTGCCTTGACATTCTTAGGAATTGTTTCTTATCAATTGGAGTTTATATTTTCCTTGGCTTTCCTATATTTCCCATGGCTATATTTTCCTTAATTGTGGAGTCACAAATCAATCTCTTTTTTTTAATTCACCATCAGTTTTGAATACTGTATTTGATCCTAAATTCTGAACTTTCTATCTTTGTAGTATTTTTGTAATTAATTCACTCTTCTTTTTCTAGCTTCTAAGGTAGAAACATAAATTGGTGTTCCAAAATCTTTCTTTTATAAGCTAAGCACTGAAAATTATGTCTCCCTCTAAACTGTGAATGAGTGAGTGAAAGTAGCTCAGTCATGTCCAGCTCTTTTCCACCCCATGGACTCTAGCCCACGAGGCTCCTCTGTCTGTCGAATTCTTCAGGCAAGAATACGGGAGTGGGTTGCCATTTCCTTCTCAGACTTTGACTATTTTAGGTTTAACAGGCTAAGAGGCAAACTAAGGACACTCTGTAAGTTCCTGCTGTGTTAGTACCATGCTTAGTCACTTTGGTCATGCCCAGCTCTTTGCAACCCCATGGATTGTAGCCTGCCAGGCACCTCTGTCCATGGGGATTCTCCAGGTGAGAATACTGGAGTGGGTTCCCATGCCCTTCCCCAGGGAATCTTCCCAACCCAGGGATCAAACCCAGGTATTCTGTATTACAGGCAGATTCTTTACCATCTGAGCTACCAAGGAAGCCCTTTTAAGTACTTATATAACAATATATTTTTTTTAATTTTCTATCAATACAATTTTGCCGGGGTCCAGCCCCGGTGGATCCAGGGATATTCAAAGCGGGGACGGAGCAGGTGGATAGGACAGGATAGGAGAGAACAAGATAGCTCAGGATAGAATAGTAGGAAATTAGTGGAAGAAAAGGAGGCTGAATAACTTGGTTTACATGGAAAACCAATAAAACCTCGAGACAAGAGGTTTGTACCATCTACATTAGGCCACCGGCGTCCGTTTGAATATCGGAGAGTGCCCCGCCCTGGGCTCTCTCTCTTACGGATCTTAGCAGCCGGGACATGTAGGTAGACATGGCGAGCCTCTACGCCCCAGATGGGAATTCAGCCGAAAAAGGGGAGAAAAAGAAAAGAACAACATGGGGAAGCCCAGTGTCGTCGGTGCAAGACTCCAAAAGGGAAGTTTATTTTTCAGAATCAGCTTATATACCCCAAGTTGTACATAATGGAATATGCAGAGGTATGCAGGGGCAGCAGCCCTGACCCTCACTGAGACAAGGCTTTCCTTTTGTATACTCTCCCGTTACAAAAGGTCTCAGGTGGTTTACATTATCTTCTGGCCAAGAGGCCTGTTAACATTTCTATGGCTCTCTTCTGATGAGGTTTTGTTAACCAGAAGACTCATTTGTGTTAACCTTTCCAAAGTCTGAATGCCACTCTCAGAAAACACTAAATAAAAATACAGCAATTTGTAATAAAAGGAAGTACAGTGATTTATAGCAAAAGAAAAGTAATTTACTCAAAAGTTTAGTATTGCTAACATCAAAACTACTATATATCCTTTTCCATATTCCATTTACATTGATTACATCTTCCTGGGTGCCTGATAGATAAAAAATAAGGAGGTCTGGCAGCAATCATTGAGTTAACCGTGAAATCCTGTCACCAATATGAATTTGAAAAGGCTCTGAAACTTTAAGATACTTTAAGGCTTTTGAGTTGGGAGGTTGAGAGTAATTTACAAGCTTGTAGAAGGTCAGGGGAACTTGTTAGGCAGGCTAGAGCATTATCAAAGGGGGGTTGGGCTGAAACACTCCTTTTAAATGCAGAAGGCCAAAGCCCTGAATTAACTTTTTCCAGAGAAAGTCAGAAAATAATGGGAAAACAGACAAATTCTTATTTTGGGGAGGTACATGTTCAGGAAAACCCAGGGAGAAATCTGATGACTCAAATTGCCCTGCCATCTGAGTCTGCCATGTGACCCTGTCACGGGTGGGATTCCTCACTCTGGCTCCCGACACAATTTAAAAAGTGCAATATAATTGAGAAATTTTTGTAATACAGGGCTACTAATGAAAAAAATGGAATTCTGATTTAGGAGATAACATTTCACTTAACTTGCGTTTCTATATGACATGTCATTAAAATGAGAATAATAGCATGATTGGGATTAAGATTAAAGAGTTACCATCTATTCACCCTTCCAAAAAGGTAAATATGGAGAGGTCAGTGTGAAAAGCCCTGTCATTCTTAAACTAAGATCACAAATATTCTGCCATAAACTGAGATGTAAGATGCGATTATGATTCTATTGTTTACTATTCTTTGGGAAGTATACCGTGAAAATTAATTCTTAATGCTGAACTGAACAAGCAAATGTTTAGCTCACTAAAAGTTACGATTTTTGTCTTAGAGCTTTTTCTACAAATAACCATATTTTTCTTTTGTTGAAGCCAAGTTTTTATTTATTTAAGTTGTTTTTTATGTGGACCATTTTTAAAGTCTTTGTTGAATTTCTTACAATATTGCTTCTGTTTTATGTTTTGAATTTTTGGCCACAAGACATGGAGGATCTTAGCTCCCCAGGATTAAACCTGCAACCCCTTCACTGGAAGGTGAAATGTTAACCACTGGACTATCAGGGAAGTCCCAAGGCCAAGTTTTTAGTGACAGTATTATTTTAATGATTCATATCATAAAGCAGAAAAACATGGTAATAGCAAATGCTCATTAAGAAAGTTTTTGCATAAAATTATATATTAGTACTCAAAATTATCAGTTTAGACTCACAACACAAATGTCTTCCAAATCATAATTTGGAAAGCATTCTAGAACATTCTGTACAGGCCACAACATACACCCTCCCCCAAATAAGTCATGTGAGGCTTAATCAAAAGTTAACTTAGAGTTGTAAGCAACATCCTGATCTAATCTATTTGGAAATGTTCTAAAAACTAAAGCTAAGGTAAGTGCAGTTAAAATTTGTTTTTAAGAAAGTCAACATTTCTGACATTACACTTGGTTTTTACCTGTGTATTTTCATATTTCCTTCGGTAACAGCAAATGCTCATTAAGAAAGTTTTTGCATAAAATTATATATTAGTACTCAAAATTATCAGTTTAGGCTCACAACACAAATGTCTTCCAAATCATAATTTGGAAAGCATTCTAGAACATTCTGTACAGGCCACGACATACATCCTCCCCCAAATAAGTCATGTGAGGCTTAATCAAAAGTTAACTTAGAGTTGTAAGCAACATCCTGATCTAATCTATTTGGAAATGTTCTAAAAACTAAAGCTAAGGTAATTGCAGTTAAAATTTGTTTTTAAGAAAGTCAACATTTCTGACATTACACTTGGTTTTTACCTGTGTATTTTCATATTTCCTGAGAAACATGAGATGAAATGAAAACGTTCAAAGATAAAAACATGTGTCATTTTCAAATCAATTCTTACCTTTCTCTTTCCCAGGATTGAAAAGGATGATGGAAGCCTAGAAACCTTTCTTATACCTCTGAGACTTCCCTAGATAATGTCCCTTGTTGTGTTTATCATCTTGTCCATGAAAACAGATTTCTTTACTGGGTCCCAGTGAGGAGCCTGGGCTAGATCCTGAGGAATCAAGATAATGAGATCTGAAGGGTTTAGAGATATTCATGAAACTCAGGGTCAATTAAGGGAAAACTGTACACACATCTCCATTATGCTGTGTGTTATGAAGGCAGCATTCTACACTGAGGAGGGGAAGAGGAAGACAGGGTGTTGAAATGACTACTGCCTCCCCGACAGGATCTGCTCTGGGCTGGACCTCCAGCAGGGGAGGAAGTCAGAGGGAGGTTGCAATCAAATTAAAAGATCTTTGGTAAATAAACTCTTTAAATATGATAAATTTTGTAAATTTGTCTCTTTAATGAGCTTCCTTGGTGGCTCAGAAGGTAAAGAATCTGCCTGCAATGTGGAAAGCCAGGGTTCCATCTCTGAGTCAGGAAGATTACTATTGAATTATATAGTCTTAAACTGCTTTCTCAATAATCTGTCAACATATTAACCTGGAAAGTCCTATGGTAGCTTTAATAAATATTGTTTGCCTGCTTCATTCTCATGTTCTTTTCCCTCTCTCCTTTTGAACTCACTTCCTCTCACCTCCACTCACACTATTTCATCTCTAGTTTTTGAGAAATTCATGGGTGTGACCAACAAGCCTTCCACTTTCTAAATTCTTCCTTAGAGATATAGGTCATAGTCCAGGTCCGCAGGGAGTCCCCACACCATGATATGGTGTAATCTAGCGCCTATGTCCTATGGAAACTAAACCTTGAACCCAGGCTTGGCCTGCCATCTGGTCTTGCTCTGAGCCCTAAATGGTTCAGAAACACTATCAGGTCTTCGCAACCCAGGAGTAGAACATAGGAACCCTGAGAAGAGGAAGCCAAAGAGAATCCTTCCAATGCACTCGGAATAAATGAGCTGGGGGCCCATAGTCATTGAGGGACTATTGCTGTCCTGATGGAGGAACTTTGCCATTAACTGAAAATCAGCCTTCCCAGGGGCATCCATATCCATTCAGATTGCAACGACTAACCCTCAAGTTGTCAACTTCCAGTGAACAAGCAGCTCTTCTCCACTTCTCAGTTCAGTCACTCAGTCGTGTCCGACTCTTTGGGATCCCATGGATTGCAGCAGGCCAGAATTCCCTGTCCATCACCAACTCCTGGAGTTTACACAAACTCATGTCCACTGAGTTGGTGATGCCATCCAACCATCTCATCCTCTGCCGTCCCCTTCTCCCCTTCAATCTTTCCCAGCATCAGGGTCTTTCAAATGAGTCAGTTCTTTGCATCAGGTGGCCAAAGTATTGGAGTTTCAGCTTCACCATCTGTCCTTCCAATGAATATTCAGGACAGATTTCCTTTAGGATGGACAGGTTGGGTCCCCTTGCAGTCCAAGGGACTGTCAAGAGTCTCCTCCAACACCACAGTTCAAAAGTATCAATTCTTCAGTGCTCAGCCCTCTTTATAGTCAAACTGTCACATGTTGTTCAACTTTTGTGAAGGGACAATGAGCAGAGGAGGTATCAGAAGCTATGGTTTCAATTTCAACAAGAGGATAATACTTAAATAAGAAGGGAAATGTGGTATTCAAGGAATTATGTATCATAAGTTCTCTCCTTGTGAAAGACTTTGGAGATGGACAAGAAAAGTTTCCCTTATGCCTTCCAATCCATGTGATCCCCATGGCTCCTGGGGACTCCAGCATGTGTCAAACAAGTCAGTTTAGCTGTGAGCAAGGCCTGGAGTTCAAAGCTCCCAGGAAGAAGTGAAATAACTAATGACACTGCTGCTCTGGGCCATGTCTGTCCACTTTCTGCTCCATGGTTCCCTACTTCTGAACAGAAAGGAGAAATCAGAACTGTGGGGGGACCCCATGCAGGTTCTGGAGCTGACACTGCAGATGAAATTTCTGCTTATCACTTCTGAGTGTGACCTTGAACCACTTACTGAGCCTCTTCCTACCTCGGCTTTGTTATCAAATGGGCAGAATAAGTATTATCCATCTTCTTGTGTGACCATAAGAATTACCTGAGTTAATATAAATATTAAGAATAATATTTGGCGTCTAGTTAGGAGTATCTAGTAGGGCCTCCCTGATGGCTCAGATGGTAAATTCTGCCTGCAATGCAGGAGACCCAGGGTTCGATCCCTGGATTGGGAAGATCCCCTGGAGAAGGGAATGGCAACCTGCTCCAATATTCTTGCCTGGGGAATTCCATGGACAGAGGAGCATGGCCCGCTACTGTCCGTGGGGTCGCAATGAGTTGGACACAATTGAATGACTAACACTTTAAGAGTAGTAAACTGTTGCAACTGTTTTCTTTCCAATAGATATTACAACCCCTGGTACTTTACTTAAGACGGAATAATTTAAAAGATGAACCAAAAACAGTGTCTCCAAAGGCATTGACTTAGATGCTCAGAATGTCAGACCAGAAATGACCCTGATAGCCATCTTGTCATTGTTCACTGTTCAGTCACTAAGTCATGTCTGACACCATCTGCAAGTTCACTATTCTATATGGCGGCCACTAGCCACATATGGTCACTGAGCATTAGAAATTTGGCTGGTCTGAATGAAATATAAATGCAAATATCCATTAGATTTTGAAGACTTAGTCCAGGGAAAAGAATATAAAATATTAATAACTATTTTTATATTGATACATGCCCAAATGATATCTTGGATATACTGAGCTAGACAAAATATATTATTAAACCTAATTTTACCTATTTGTTTTTACTTATTTTAATGTGGCAACTAGAATATTTTAAATGTGTTTCACATTGTATTTTTCTGGGACCATGCTAACCTCGAGTCAGCATCCTCATTTCATAGAATAGAAGCATTCTGTTTTGTGACAGAAATCCCACAGTAAGTTCATAACAGAATTTGGCTGGAATCAATGTCTGGGTGTTGGGTCAACACACTTCCTACTACACCGTGACCTCACTCTACAGAGATCTTCTTCCAGAATCCAAATGGAGAGATGTTTTTGAAAACTGAGAATGAAAAATTAGCAAAATAGACAGGGTTTACTGTTTGGTTTTTTGTTTTGTTTTGTTTTGTTTTGGACTGAATATTCTTGGTTGCTCTTCTCTCCTATAGCTCATTTTTTAATGTTCAATTCTCTACTCACTTTGGGAGACAGGAAGAAAGAGTCATTCCTGATTATGCCACATTTTGAAAAGACACTGAATTTTCTATAAATGTCTTCCAAACTCTAGCTTCAATAAAAAGAGACTCCCTAACCTTTTTATTGTCAAAGTTGTAACCCTCTGCAGCACCAAATCGTGATGAGTCTATAAACAAATCATACAAAAAGAAGGCCCCTTGTTATTGTCTGTTGAGTTCAATACACTCTGAACCCTCCAGATAATAAAGAAAGTTAAACATCTCTCAAAGCCTTGGGTTCACACAAAGACAGTAACTCCAAGGAAATATTTAGGCTGGATGGCCTTGTCCACAGTCTGGCCACTTTCCTAGCATTTTCCTACAGAAGATGCTAGAGTCACCTGGACTTCCAACAATACACATGTGATGGAAGGAACAGAGGCCAAGGATTTGCAAATATCCATCTTGACAGACTCTTTCAGGAACAATAAGTGTTCATGCCTATTCATTGCCTGGATTCCTTTCCCAAGTAAAGTGAAAGTGTTAGTTGCTCAGTCGTGCCTGATTCTTTCAACTCCATGGACTGTGGCCCACCAGGCTCCTCCGTCCGTGAAATTCTCCAGGCAAGAATACTGGAGTGGGTTGCCATTTCCTTCTCCAGGTGATCTTCCTGACCCAAGGGTCAAACCCGAACCTCCTGCATTGTAGTCAGATTATTTACCATCTAAGCCACCAGGGAGGCCCAATAAATAAACAAAAATAATTAATAAAGTGGCCATTCCAAGGTGTCATCCTGAATAATGTGGCCTGCAGAGCCTGTCCAGTTTTCTCTAATCTTGTTTCCTTAAAACACACACACACACACAACACAAACAGAAAAACACAAGTCCCAGGACTTCCCTGGGGATCCGGAGGTTAAGACAAGTCCCTATCTGATCCAACTCTGCACCAGCATAGCTGAATATGGTTGGACAGAAACCCTTTAAATGCACGAGTTCCAACATCAAATGCTTGGTATTGCTGTCTAGCATTACCTAATTTCTCTCTTCCATTCACTTACTCTCTTCTCTCCTTTTTCTCAAACTTGCTCCCCCAGCCTAGCTCTCAGCTGAAGATCTGTACCCCATTTCCCTGGGAAACTGCATGCAACTCTGCATCTGTGTTCTGCCCACTGCTGGTGCACAGGTGAACAGTCCTGAGCTGGAACCCACCATCACCTTTCTTAACCTGGGAACTCTCCAGGAATTCTTTCCCTCTCTCCTCCGTCACCAGTATTTCTCTACTAGGCCATCTCCATCTCTGATTCTGAACCTCTTTAGAAAATGTGTAACTGTCTCTTCACCCCATATCCATCTCCAGGTACCATGTATTTCTCTGCTCCTCCTCAAACCAAACTCCTCCACTCACTGCCAAAGCCTCGTCCCTTAAATCAAGTTTTTGATGCCACTTTTGCGCCGTGTGGCTCAGCTGGTTAAGAATCTGCCTGCAATGAGGGAGACCTATGTTCGATCCCTGGGTTGGGAAGATCCCCTGGAGAAGGGAAAGGCTACCCACTCCAGTATTCTGGCCTGGAGAATCCCATGGACTGGCTAGCCATGAGGTTGCCAAGAGTTGGACAAGACTTTCACTTTGCTTTGCTCCATGGAGCTTATTCTTTCTAAGGTCTCCAGTGAAGTCCCTTATGCTAAACTCAGTAGGCTAATCTCAAGTCACCCTTTAATTATATTTGATACAGTTTACAACTTCTTCTTTCTCACAAACACACCCTCCTGTGTCTTCCAGGATGCTTGCTCACCTGCATCATTTCTGTTGTATCTTAATAAGAAAACTCTTCTTTGCTTGTTCCTTCTTATCTCAGTAAAGAATCTGCCTGCAATGCAGGAGACCAGACTTTGATCCCTGGGTCGAGAAAATCGCCTGGAGAAAGGAATGGCTACCCATTCTAATATTTTGGCCTGGAGAATCTCATGGACAGAGAAGCCTGGCTGGCTACAGTCGATGGAGACCCAAAGAGTTGGACACAACTGAGCAACTAACATTTTCTCATCTCAGCCGCTTAACTCTTAGAATCCCTGAGGGCTCAGCATCCAAAATCTTTGCTTCTGTCTACACTCTCTCCGGCTTCCCAGGTGGTGTTAGCGGTAAAGAACCCACCTGTCAATGCAGGAGACATCAGAGATGTAGGTCTGAAACCTGGGTTGGGAAGATCCCCTGGAGGAGGGCACAGTAACCCACTCCAGTATTCTTGCCTGGAGAATCCCATGGACAGAGGAGCCTGGCAGGCTACAGTCCATGGGGTGGCAAAGAGTCAGACGCAGCTAAAGTGACTTGACGTGCATGCATGCTCACTCACTTGAGGCTCTCACTCACATTTGTGCCTTTTATCTACAAATATAAGCTAATAAGTTTATATCAAGCCTGAGTCTCTCCACAGGAGACCAGATCGTAAGTCTCTTTATCCTCTAAGCATCTGCACCTGGAGATCTAATGCATACCTAAAACCTTACCTGTTCTAAGCAGAGTCTCCAATTTCCCACAATTCTCCCCTTGATCAATAAAAAGATAACTCCATTCTAACAGTTATGAAAACCAAAAATCTTGGAATAATCCTTGCTCTCTTTTGCATCCATGTGCAACCATCGACAAATCCTTCCAGCTTTAAATTATGAACACAACAAAGAGCCCCACCACTACCACTTTCTCCAAGACCCCACTATCTTTCTACTGGGCCAGTAGCCTCAAAACTGATCTTTTACTACATTTACTCCTTAGGTGCTGTTCTCAACCAGAAGTTGGGATGATCCTCGTAAGGAACAAATCATATCATGACACCTTTCTTCCCAGAGTCCTGGAAGGCTCCAGATCTCAGTCAAAGTGAAAATCAAAGTCATCACAGTAAGTTTCATGGCCCCTCACAATCTGGCTTCCTGTGACCTCTCTGATCTCATCCACTGTCTTCCTCTCCTGGCTTTGTTCTGCCCTGTGCATCCTGGCCTCCTTGCTCTTGTTAAAACTGACAACCATGCTCCAGACTCAAAGCTTTAGCACCCTCTGTGTCCACAACCAGTACATAGTTAGATACTCCTGCTTTTCTCATGCTCTTTGTCACCCTTAAACTATTTGTTTCTTCCCATTACACATTTCACTAATATTAACATTGGTGATGTTATCTGTCACTATCACTAATATGGCATGATATCAAATATAATAAAATACAATGTTGCTTTCATAAACTTATTAGTCATTCCCAACTAGAATTTATTTTTTCCACTAGAGTTTAGTCTTTGAGATGGATTTTAGTCCATTTTGTTTACAGCTGACTCCCCACTGCCAAATACCATGTCTAGCACACAGAAAGCACTTTCAGTAAATGCTACACTTGTGAAATTAATTAGTCAATTCATATCACATGGTCATCCAACTTACCCTTAAACCCTCTATGAACAGATATCCATTACCTCCTTAGATAATGTTGCATCCTCAGAAAGTTATCTCATAAAATCATTGCATAAAATCCATCATGTTTACTTCTGACAGCTGTCAGATTAAGTCCACCTAATACAGTCAAACAGAGTAAATCTAATCCCTCTCATATTTGGTAACAGCTCTGGATAATATCTTCATTAAGATTGCCTAAGAATTCTGAAGAGAAAACACCTAAAAATAAGTAGTTTGAGCAACGTAACGGGGGCTGTGGCAGAGTTTCTCTTGCTCAGCATCTCATTCTCTTCTTAATCAGTAACTTTTGCCCATGATGATCAGCAGGGCACATTTATGTCCTCAGAATATATTTTGAGTTAGTTCATAGTCATTCTCTTGGTTCACTGAAAGATCCTCCTGGATATGGTCTGGAAAAATCTTCTTTGTCAGTTAATATACAATTGGAGTAACTCTGAAGCCAGTTCCTGAAAATGAAGCTTTTATAAAATATACCAGCAGCAGTGAAAGAAAGGGAAAAAATAGTAACAAATAAGGCGAGGGTGGGATGATTTGAGAGAATAGCATTGAAACATGTACATTATCACATGTGAAACAGATTGCCACTCCAGGTTCGATGCATGAGGCAGGGTGCTCAGGGCTGGTGCACTGGGATGATCCTGAGAGATGGGATGGGGAGGGAAGTGGGAGAGAGGGGTTCAGGATGGGAGACACAGTACACCCGTGGCTGATTCATGTGAATGTATGGCAAAACCTACCACAATATTGTAAAGTAATTAGCTTCCAATTAAATTTTAAAAAAAATAATAAGTCAAACATAAAAAAAAAGAATCTTGATGCTTCCTTTATTAAACTATCTTCTTATGGGCAAAAAAAAAGAAAAGAAAAGAAAAAAGGTTTTCAAGATTCAGGTCTCCATAACCATTTACAAAGCAATGTGAAGTCTTAAGATGTGGCATGAGGAACCGACCAACTAAAACATGGATTCATGAGCTAGTTCTCAATGCTTAAATTCTGACTGTGTCCTTCAATGATTTTGTTAGATTTCAGAATTATTGTGGACCAGTGAGTTGTGTTATTTAACTTATATTCAGAATACATCATGTGAAAGGTCGAGCTGGATGACTCACAAGCCAGAATCAAGATTGCTGGAAGAAATATCAACAACTTCAGATATGCAAACACAACCCTTATGGCAGAAAGTAAAGAGCCTCTTGATGAGCTGAAAGAGGAGAGTGAAAAAGCTGGTTTAAAACTCGACATTCAAAAAACAAAGATCATGGCATCTGGTCCCATCACTTCATGGCAAATAGATGGGAAAACAATGGAAACAGTGACAGACTTTATTTTCTTGGGCTCCAAAATCACTACAGACAGTGACTGCGGCCACAAAATTAAGAGGCCCTTGCTCCTTGGAAGGAAAGCTGTGACAAACTTAGTGTATTAAAAAGCAGAGACATCACTTTACCCCAAAAAGGTCCATATAGTCAAAGTGATAGTTTTCCCAGTACTCCTATATGGATGTGAGAGTTGGACCATAAGGAATGCTGAGCACTGAAGAATTGGTGCTTTTGAATTATGGTATTGGAAAAGACTCTTGAGAGTCTTCTTGGACAGCAAGGAGATCAAACCAGCCAATCTGAAAAGAAATCAACCTTGAATATTCATTGGAAGGACTGATGCTAAAGCTGAAGCTCAATACCCTGGCCACCTGATGAGAAGAGCTGACTCCTTGGAAAAGATCTTGATGTTGGGAAAGATTGAGAGCAGTAGGAGATGGGAGCGACAGAGGCTAAAATGGTTGAATGTAAGCAGAGACATCACTTTACCCCAAAAAGGTCCATATAGTCAAAGTGATAGTTTTCCCAGTACTCCTATATGGATGTGAGAGTTGGACCATAAGGAATGCTGAGCACTGAAGAATTGGTGCTTTTGAATTATGGTATTGGAAAAGACTCTTGAGAGTCTTCTTGGACAGCAAGGAGATCAAACCAGCCAATCTGAAAAGAAATCAACCTTGAATATTCATTGGAAGGACTGATGCTAAAGCTGAAGCTCAATACCCTGGCCACCTGATGAGAAGAGCTGACTCCTTGGAAAAGATCTTGATGTTGGGAAAGATTGAGAGCAGTAGGAGATGGGAGCGACAGAGGCTAAAATGGTTGAATGGCATCACCAACTCAATGGATATGAGTTTGAGCAAACACCAAGAGATAGTGAAAGACAGGGAAGCCTGGCCTATTGCAGTTCATGGGGTCGCAAAGAATGGGACACAACTCAGCAACTGAACAAAAAAGATAAAAAGATAGGGCTTCCCAGGGGGGCTCAGTGGTAAAGAATCCACCTGCCCAGCAGGAGACTCAGGTTCTATCCTTGGGATGGCAACCGGCTCCAGCATTCTTGCCTAGGAAATCCCATGGACAGAAGAACCTGGCAGGCTGCAGTCCACCAGAACTCAAAGAATCAGCCATGACTTAACGATCAAACAACACAGATGAAAAGATGCTATACTCTAGGACTTTCCTCCAGGAACCGTACTTGAAGAGCCTTATCCATACTTGAATTGGACTCATATGATTAGATCTAGTGTACAATTATAAGCTCAGGGAAAAGAAGTGAAAGAAAACTGAATTCTATATTATACATTTCTCAGGTACTTATCTCACTGATCTTAAATAGCCCTAAATATAGATTAAAATTTTTAGTCAGTTAAAATTTTCTTCTTATTTTTTGACCATTTTTTTTGATTGAATATAGTTGATTTGCAATGCTATGTTAGTTTCTGTTGCACAACAATATTTTCATAGATTATATTCCATTTAAAGTTATTACAATATAATGACTATATTTTCATGTGTTGTACAATATATCCTTGTTGGTTATCTATTTTATACAAAATACTTTTTATTTCTTAATCCCATATCTTTCTTTTGCCTTTGTCCCAACTGGTAAACACTTGTTTGTTCTCTATATCCCTGAATCTATTTTCTGTTTTGTTATATACAAACATTTGTTTTATTTTTACATTCCATATATACATGATAAAAGAGTGCTTGTCTTTCTCTGACATATTTCACTGAGCATCATTCCCCCTGGGTTCATCAGATGGCAGAACTGCATTCTATTTAGTGGCCGAGTAGTACTGCATTGCGTACACACACACCACATCTTCAGCCACTCACCTGTTGATGGACCCTTGGGCTGCTTTCACATCTTGGCTGTTGTGAATAATGCTGCCAGGAACGTTGTTGTCACTCAGTCATTCAGTCGTGTCTGACTTTTTGTGACCCCATGGACTGCAGCACGCAAGACTTCCCTGTCCTTCACTGTCTTCCAGAGTTGGCTCAAACTCGTGTTGTTTGAGTCCCTGATGCCATTCAACCACTGTGGCTGCACGGATTTACACTCCCACCAACACTGCACAAAGTTTCCCCTTTCTCTACATTCTCTTCTTATTTGTTGTCTTTTTGATGATCCGTTCCATTCCGTTCAGTCTCTCAGTCGTGTCCGACTCTTTGTGACTCCATGAATCCTAGCGCGCCAGGCCTCCCTGTCCATTACCGGAGTTCACTCAGACTCACGTCCATTGAGTCCGTGATGCCATCCAGCCATCTCATCCTCTGTCGTCTCCTTCTCCTCCTGTCCCCAATCCCTCCCAGCATCAGGGTCTTTCCCAGTGAGTCAACTCTTCCCATGAGGTGGCCAAAGTACTGGAGCTTCAGCTTTAGAATCATTCCTTCCAAAGAAATCCCAGGGTTGATCTCCTTCAGAATGGACTGGTTGGATCTCCTTGCAGTCCAAGGGACTCTCAAGAGTCTTCTCCAACACCACAGTTCAAAAGCATCAATTCTTCGGCGCTCAGCCTTCTTCACAGTCCAACTCTCACATCCATACATGACCACAGGAAAAACCATAGCCTTGACTAGACTGACCTTAGTCAGCAAAGTAATGTCTCTGCTTTTGAATATACTGTCTAGGGTAGTCATAACTTTTCTTCCAAGGAGTAAGCGCCTTTTAATTTCATGGCTGCAGTCACCATCTGCAGTGATTTTGGAGCCCAAAAAAACAAAGTCTGACACTGTTTCTACTGTTTCCCCATCTATTTCCCATGAAGTGATGGGGCCAGATGCCATGATCTTCGTTTTCTGAATGTTGAGCTTCAAGCCAACTTTTCCACTCTCCTCTTTCACTTTCAACAAGAGGCTTTTTAGCTCCTCCTCACTTTCTGCCATAAGGGTGGTGTCATCTGCATATCTGAGATTATTGATATTTCTCCCAGCAATCTTGATTCCAGCTTGTGTTTCTTCCAGTCCAGCATTTCTCATGATGTACTCTGCATATAAGTTAAATAAGCAGGGTGACAATATACAGCCTTGACGTACTCCTTTTCCTATTTGGAACCAGTCTGTTGTTCCATGTCCAGTTCTAACTGTTGCTTCCTGACCTGCATACAGATTTCTCAAGAGGCAGGTTAGGTGTTCTGGTATTCCCATCTCTTTCAGAATTTTCCACAGTTGATTGTGATCCACACAAAGGCTTTGGCATAGTCAATAAAGCAGAATCCTGATTTGTCTGAGTTGATATTTCATTGTTTTAATTTGAATTTTTCTAATAATTGGTGATGTTGAGCATCTTTCCATGTGCCTGTTGGCCATGTGTATATCTTCTACAAAAAAAAAAGTCTATTTAGATCTTCTGTCCATATTTTAATTGGGTTATTGGATTTTTATACTGTGTTGTACAAGATGTATATATATTTTGTATATTAACCTCTTATTAATCATATCATCTGCAAATATTTCCTCCCATTCAGTGGGTGGTATTTTCATTTTGTCGATGGTTTCCTTTGTTCTTCCCAGCATCAGTTTCCTGCATCCCTCTCTTTCCAGCCAGGACTGTCTCTTCTGGCACTAACTCATACAGCAGTAAAAACAACAACTGCTGGGATTATCTTGAATGAAAGCCAGTGAAATGTAAAACACAGTACAAATAGTTATTTCTTTCAGCTCAAGGATGATGCCAAAACCTAAGTTTGTAGCAGAAACCAGAGCACTTATTTCTCAACTACTACCAGTAAATAAGTGTCCAAAACAAACAATGGCATGATATGTAACACTGAATGTCAAGGGCCTCCTTAGCGTTCCACAGGCAAGCTGCCCAGACGTCACTGATGAGCACACAGACACGAGAATTTCTTCCCACAAGGCCTATTGGTTGTGACCCAACAGATTTCTACAAACTAACAACAACAAAAAAAATGTGGTTGATTTTGAGTCAGGAAACCTGATATTAAGCTTTAACTACATTCCTTCCGCCGCGCGTCCAGCCAGCCGCGCGCTTCGGCCATGGCGGGTCTGGGGCTGCGACCGGCCAAGGGCTACCGGGTGGTGCTGCTGGGCAGCGTGGCGGTGGGCAAGACGGCGCTCGCCACGCAGTTCGCCTGCGGCAGCTTCCCCGAGCAGTGCGAGCCGTCGGTGGAGGACCTCTTCAGCAAGGTGATCGAGGTGAACGCGGCGCCCGCCCTTCTGGAGATCGTGGACACGGTGGGCGCCGAGCACCTGGTCACCCTCAAGGACCTGTACATCAAGAACAGCGACGGCTTCGTGGTGCTCTACAGCGTGTGCAGCGAGGCCTCGTTCGAGGCGGTGCGGCCGCTGCGCGAGCGCATGGGCCGGCTGCGGGGCCCCAAGGCCGTGCCGCTGGTGCTCGTGGGCACCAAGGCCGACCTGGACGCCCAGCGCCAGGTGCTGACGGCGCAGGGCCGCGCGCTGGCCCGCGAGTGGCGGTGCCCGTTCCTGGAGGTCACGGCCAAGAGCAAACTGATGGTGGACCAGGTGTTCACGCAGGTGGTGCGCGAGATGGAGGCCCTGGCCCCGCCCGAGGAAGTGGTTCCGGCGGTCCCCACCAACGCGCAGCAGACGTGGCCGTCCGAAAGATTCATCGGCTGACGCGCGGCGGTTCCTCTTGCCTGTATTCGTCGCTTTTCGTGATTTCTGAAGCTCCCTTTGCTCCTCTGCGTTTTTAAAGAAAGTTATTCCGCTGCAAACAAGTGGTTACTTCTATATATTGACTCAAATCCGTGCCTCGGACTGTCCACAGAGCTTCTTAAATATTTGTCGAGAACTTTGCAACTGTGTTTACTTCTGACAGTGCTGGGAGGAGAAACCAAAAATCAGTGTTTTACCTCCTGAATGAAGAAAGCCTACCCTTTTCTTCAGTGGAATTGGTTACAGGATTTTTGTGTGTGTGTGTCATAATTAACACCTTCCAGTGTCATCTGACGTTTGATATTGATTGAGGAACATGAACGGATGTTTCAGCTTTCATTCCATGAGGCTCTGATGTGTTTCCCTCTCATTTACAGCCTTGAATTGCAGTAGTATTTTCCTCTCTGCGTACTTCTAAATATAGTTATGACATACATAGCCATGGTTTGAAAGGGATACTGTATACTCTGGGAGGGGAAAAATCAACTGTGTACTCGGGCGGAGATAGCTCAGCTCTGCCTTCAGTTTTGTAATTGACATCTAGTCGATTTCTGCATCTGTCCATCTGTTGATTAAGTGAAAATAAAATGACTTTAGAAGTCGATAGTTTTTGATATTTGTCTTTCTAAAACTTAAGCTCCAAGTTCCTAAGGTTTCCGTACACCGTATCTTTGCTTTTCAGTTATTTTCCAGGACAAGTTAGTCACTAGAGTGAAAATGGCCCCACGTCTTTCTCTGTTTCTGCAGAAGTGCTTTCGATTGCAAGTTTTTTTTTTTTTTTTCTGGTGTCTTGCCAGAGTCGGATACGTTGTCTGAATACCTGCCTAGTTTAACACCAGTACAAAACATGAAGAAATAGAAACAAAACATGGAGAATCTTTTTGCATAGTTTTCACATAATGATAGTAGAGATCTTTCTTGCACTGGCTTAATTTAAAAAATTGGTCTTTGATATAAGTTGCTTGTGTTTATTTGCACAAGTTAGCAATTTTACCTACCCCACTGCAACCAATTTTTAAAATTTAGGAACCTAGCTTAGCCATTTGAAGTGAAAGTCGCTCAGTCGTGTCCGACTCCTTGCGGTCCCATGGGCTGTATAGTCCATGGAGTTCTGGCCAGGATACTGGAGTGGGTAACCCAGGGGATCTTCCCAACTTAGGGATTGAGCCTAGGTCTCCCACATTGCAGGCGGATTCTTTACCAGTTGAGCCACCAGGGAAGCCCATAGCCATTTGAACATCTTTCTAAGAAAAAAAGAAAACAACAAAGCTCTGCCTGAGATCTAAAATAATTCCATTAAAGGAAAGTTAAAGAGTGGCGGTTATACTAGGCTCTGGGTGTTATATTTACATTATATATGTGTTTGACTAGAAGAATGGATTTTAACACACACACAAATATTTTAGAACCTCATAGTGCCTGAGAACTAGTTTACCCCAAGGAGGGGGCTAGGCCGGGACCTCCCCTGTCTTTTGCTGCTTTCTCTTTCCCCTGGACATTGGGGATGGGGTGGCTGGGTGCTTCCTTTCGAGCCTTGAAACCCAGCTAGCCCACAGCTCTCTGACCTTCTCTCCTGGGATCACTGCTCCTGGCAGTGTTACCTCACACCCGCTCACCCGCTTCCGGAATCATCATTTCTCCAGGGGATGGTTCAGACACAGGGAGGGGGGAGGGGTGGCAGTCAGGAAGCCTCTCCGGGCCTCAGCTTGGTCCCGAGCTGCCCCCTCTTGCTGAAGCAGAGGTAAAAACCCAAGACCCTTCCCTGATGAGATGTGGGCTTCACAGAGAAAGCCCGGGTGGCTGGGGGAGTGGGAGTGGGAAGGTGAACAGCAGTCCCCGCCCAGCCCTGAGAGCTGAGTCCCCAGGACTGGAAGTGGGCGACCCCTTCACCCTGCCTTACTCCACTTGCTTATGCTGCGGCCTCTGGGGAGGTTTCGTGTCCCTGGATCCCAGGCCCTCTGGATATCAGGCCTGATTCAGGAAAAAAAATTCACATACAGCCATTTCTTTCTTTAAATTACTAGACTCGCAGATCCAGGTGTCCAGCTTGGAGGCCAGGGCTGTTCCTAACTGACCGGTCATGACCAGTCAACAAGAATGACCGGGCCCACGTGATGAGCTCCTGTGGCCTCGGGAATGTGCACGAAGCAGCTTTCTGGGTGTACATGCACGCGCACACACACACAATTAAAGACCCACACCCTGATTTTCTTTCTCTCCCCGCATGCATTTCTAGTTTCTAATTTATGTACATTCCTTACAAGTTGCCTGCATCCCTCTGGCCTCGGTGAGTTAGCAAGTGGCTGACAGGACCCCTCGTCATTGTGCCCGGGGCAGGGACAGTGAAACTGTGGCAGCCTGACTTGCCAGCTGGGAAGGGGTCTCAGATCGCCAGCCCATCCATAAGACTGGGGTGTAGACTGTGTGCCCGCCTGGTGTAACGGGTATGCGAAGCTGGTTTCCAAAGAGGATGGAACAGTCACTTACCCACAAGAAGGGTGAGTGCTTCTGAGTCTCCAAGTGCCCCGCCACTCAGCATGGACAGATCTTTTTCTTGCTGATGCATTATGGTTTCTGTTTGTGTTATTCAGATTGCAGGTGATGTACATTTTTTTTTTTTTGGCAGGATCTCACTTCCTTAACCAGGGATCGAACCTGGGCCCTCAGCAGTGAAAGTGCCAAGTCCTAACTACTGGACCACCAGGGAACTGGTAATGCTGAGAATTCTTTCGGAGATTTTTTATGTATGTATATTTCAGCCATGCCATGTAGCATGCGGGATCTGAGTTCCCAACCAGGGATCAAACCCTTGCCCCCCTGCACTGGGAGTCTGGAGTCTTAGCCACTAGACCACCAGGGAAGTCCCTCTTTGCCCATTTTTGAATCAGGTTATTTTTCCATTGTTAAATTTTAGGAGGTCTCTATATATTCTGGATGTTAATTTTGTATCAGGTATGTGATTTGCAAATATTATTTCCCATTCTGTGGGTTGCCCTTTTACTCTGTTGATAATGTATTTTGGTGCACAAAATTCAAATTTTTCATGAAATCCAATTGTCCAGCTTTTCTTTTGTTGTCTGTGCCTTTTGCATCATTTCAAAGAAATCACTGCCAAATTCAAAGTTTCCCAGTTTTGACATATGGAAACATAGGTTTAGGACTATTCTATACCTTTGGTCTATATTTTGTCTTTTATGCAGGTACTGTACTGTTCTGGTTACTAAAATATTGTAGCAGTTTTGAAACCAGGAAGTATGTCTTCCAGCTTTATTCTTTTTCCAGGTTGCCTTGGCTGTTTAGGATCCCTTGGCGCTCCATATGAATTTTATAATAAGTTTTTCTATTTCTGAAAAGATGTCATTGGAATCTTTATAGGGATTGCATTGAGTCTATGGATTGCTTTGATAGTATTGATGTGTTAATGATATGAGGGCTTCCAATCATAAACACGGAAGCCATTTATTTGTGTCCTTTCATTTTTTAGCAGTGGGTTGTCATCTTCATTGTACAAGTCTTTTCACCTCCTTGGTTAAGTTTATGTCTAGTACTTTACTCTTTCTGATGGAATTGTTTTCTTAATTTCCTTTTTGGATTGTTCATTGTTAGTGTATAGAAACGCAACTGATTTCTGTCCCTTGACTTTGTATCCTGCCGCTTTGTTGAATTTACCACTTGTAACAGTTTTGAGTTGTTTTTCTTTTGTGGAATCTTTACTGGTTTCTCCACATAAGATCATGTGAGCAGAGATACTTCGACTTCTTCCTTCCCAATTTGGGAGCCTTTTATCTGTTTTACTTGCCCTCGTTGCTCTGGCGAGGATTCCAGTACAGTGTTGAATGGAAGTGGTGAAGGCAGACATCTCTGCCTTGTGCCTGTTCCTGATCTTAGAGGGAAAGTTTTCAGCCTTTCATCTCTGAGTAGAATGTTCATTGCGGGCTTTTATATATTAAGTTTCTATTACATTTAGGTAATTTCCTTCTATTTCTAGTTCGTTGAGTGTTTTTTTCGTGAAAGGGTTTAAATTTTGTTAAATTATTTTTGGAGAATCAATTAAATATGGTATACACATTGATTTTTTTGTTTTTAAATTTTGTCTACACTGGGTCTTTGTTGCCCTGGGCATGTGGGATCTTAGTTTCCCCAACCAGGAATGAACCCACGCCCCCTGTGTTAGAAGGGTGGAGTCTTAACCATTAGACCACCAAGGAAGTCTCACATGGATTATTTTTGTATGTTGAACCCCTCATGCATTCCAGGAAGAAATGCCTCTTGTTTATGGTATATAAGACTTTTTATGTGTTGTTAAATTCTCTTTGCTAGTATTTCACTGACGACATAGTTGATTATTCCCCCAGTTTTACTGAGATATATTTGACACAGAACGTTGTGTAATATACACTGTAATGCTGTGTACACATTAACGGTGACGGTGTGATGGTTTGATACACATATATATTATCAATACAAAATGATTAACACAGTTCGGTTAGATAACACATCCTTCACCTCCCATGATTATCATTTGTGTTGTTGTTGTGATAAGAACATTAAAGATCTACTCTCCCAGCAACTTTGAGTACGATGTTTATCCTCTATTCCCTATCTGCTTCATGTTTTCTTTCCTCTCAGCCTGGACCTCGGCAGATTAGAGTTCTTTACCCAGTAGAAGAGACAGGGATCAAGACCATCCCCTTGGCAAAGAAATGCAAAAAAGCAAAATGGCTGTCTGGGGAGGGCTTACAAATAGCTGTGAAAAGAAGAGAGGCGAAAAGCAAAGGAGAAAAGGAAAGATATACTCATCTGAATGCAGAGTTCCAAAGAATAGCAAGAAGAGATAAGAAAGCCTTCTTCAGCGATCAATGCAAAGGAATAGAGGAAAAGAACAGAATGGGAAAGACTAGAGATCTCTTCAAGAAAATTAGAGATACCAAGGGAACATTTCATACAAAGGTGGGCTCGATAAAGGACAGAAATGGTCTAGACCTAACAGAAGCAGAAGATATTAAGAAGAGGTGGCAAGAATACACGGAAGAACTGTACAAAAAAGATCTTCATGACCCAGATAATCATGATGATGTGTTGACTAATCTAGAGCCAGACATCTTGGAATGTGAAGTCAAGTGGGCCTTAGAAAGCATCACTACGAACAAAGCTAGTGGAGGTGATGGAATTCCCGTTGAGCTGTTTCAAATCCTGAAAGATGATGCTGTGAAAGTGCTGCACTCAATTTGCCAGCAAATCTGGAAAACTCAGCAGTGGCCACAGGACTGGAAAAGGTCAGTTTTCATCCCAATTCCAAAGAAAGGCAATGCCAAAGAATGCTCCAACTACCGCACAATTGCACTCATCTCACATGCTAGTAAAGTAATGCTCAAAATTCTCCAAGCCAGACTTCAGCAATATGTGAACCGTGAACTCCCTGATGTTCAAGCTGGTTTTAGAAAAGGCAGAGGAACCAGAGATCAAATTGCCAACATCCGCTGGATCATGGAAAAAGCAAGAGAGTTCCAGAAAAACATCTATTTCTGCTTTATTGACTATGCCAAAGCCTTTGACTGTGTGGATCACAGTAAACTGTGGAAAATTCTGAAAGAGATGGGAATACCAGACCACCTGACCTGCCTCTTGAGAAATCTGTATGCAGGTCAGGAAGCAACAGTTAGAACTGGACATGGAACAACAGACTGGTTCCAAATAGGAAAAGGAGTACGTCAAGGCTGTATATTGTCACCCTGCTTATTTAACTTATATGCAGAGTACATCATGAGAAATGCTGGACTGGAAGAAACACAAGCTGGAATCAAGATTGCTGGGAGAAATATCAATAATCTCAGATATGCAGATGACACCACCCTTATGGCAGAAAGTGAGGAGGAGCTAAAAAGCCTCTTGTTGAAAGTGAAAGAGGAGAGTGGAAAAGTTGGCTTAAAGCTCAACATTCAGAAAACGAAGATCATGGCATCTGGCCCCATCACTTCATGGGAAATAGATGGGGAAACAGTAGAAACAGTGTCAGACTTTGTTTTTTTGGGCTCCAAAATCACTGCAGATGGTGACTGCAGCCATGAAATTAAAAGGCGCTTACTCCTTGGAAGAAAAGTTATGACCAACCTAGATAGTATATTCAAAAGCAGAGACATTACTTTGCCGACTAAGGTCCGTCTAGTCAAGGCTATGGTTTTTCCTGTGGTCATGTATGGATGTGAGAGTTGGACTGTGAAGAAGGCTGAGCACAGAAGAATTGATGCTTTTGAACTGTGGTGTTGGAGAAGACTCTTGAGAGTCCCTTGGACTGCAAGGAGATCCAACCAGTCCATTCTGAAGGAGATCAACCCTGGGATTTCTTTGGAAAGAATGATGCTGAAGCTGAAGCTCCAGTACTTTGGCCACCTCATGCGAAGAGTTGACTCATTGGAAAAGACTCTGATGCTGGGAGGGATTGGGGGCAGGAGAAGGGGACGACCGAGGATGAGATGGCTGGATGACATCATGGACTCAATGGACGTGAGTCTGAGTGAACTCCGGGAGTTGGTGATGGACAGGGAGGCCTGGTGTACTGCGATTCATGGGGTCGCAAAGAGTCGGACACG
The DNA here is from genome assembly GCA_006408695.1 of Aepyceros melampus. NCBI lineage: Eukaryota > Metazoa > Chordata > Mammalia > Artiodactyla > Bovidae > Aepyceros > Aepyceros melampus. Next base: position 107,621 of record SJXQ01012974.1, on the reverse strand, counting down.
ACTGAGCGACTGAACTGAACTGAACCCAGTAGAAAGACCCAAGCATTCGTTCCCAAAGGATACGAGTCCTGTGTAGGTTTCTGCCACTTTTTGGTTGATACCGCTTTATGATAACCTTTTACTATTGGGAAGGAAATACCAAGAGGCAACTCAAAGAACCCACTTGGTCTCTGGGTACAACAGTTAGAGTTCCTCCACCACCCCTCAGCTCCCAAACTCCTGTATTCTGACTGCGGGGAAAACAGCACCAAATATTAGCCTCTGATTAAAGATTACGTCAGAAGCCGTAAGATGGAGCCTCATCCTCTCCGAGTACCATCTCCCTGCTGGTGCTGCCCTTGTCTTCAGAGGCCATCTTGCCTTCCCATCAGGCAGCTACTTCCGGGTGAGCACACAGAAATAGGACCATTGTGTTCCATGGGCATCACCGATTACTTTGTTTCTTCTGCTGTAAAATCAATCCCTTGGTCATAGAAATATTCTGCAGGGTGCCAGGAAGGTCTACAAGGCATCCTGCAAATCTGTGATGTGGTGCTGGCAGAAGCATTAGAGGCAGGAAGGCAAAGCCATATCCAGAATAAACGTCCGCCCCAGGGACGGCAAGCAGCTGCTCTTTCCCCAATGGAAGAAATCTAATGTCACTGACTTTTCACCAAGTGACTAGTGTTCCCTTGGAAGATGACACCATAATAGGGGCTCAGTGTTGGTCTCTGCTGTAGGCAGGTGATGAAGCGGGTCAGATGTTTTGAGGCAAAGTCCATGATGCGGGGCCCATTCGTAGCGTCCATCCCTGCAGCCTTGGTTGCTTCGTGCATGGGCCCACTGAACAAGCACCTGGGGGGATGGCTAAAGTGGCTGAATGGCACAGGACGGACTGTCTTGCCCAACTGATTCTTGAGATCCTCCTCTGCAGAGGTGCCTGAGGGTGAGTATTCACATGTGGTAAAGTACCTTCCCAGTTGAAGGAGGTCCAGCCTCCTGTCTGTTCCCCAGGTCACCCTATTACCAGTCTTCCAATCTTGTTTTTTCCAACTCTCTGATGGTCCAGCCCAACCCATTAGCAACTGCCCATTAATCAAATGCAGACCCATACTTCTAGCCACGTTGTAGTCCAGGCAAAGTGGTCAACAACCCAGCACTTGAATGCTTGAAGTGAAGACCACAGGGAGACTTTTCTTTCTTCGCTCTCCTTTAGGGCCACCTCTAGGTGGGACTGTAGGGCTGCAGCCATCCACTTCTGGACCATCTGTAAACCAGGAGCGAGGTATTTCCTCCTCAATTAACTAGTCATAAGGCCCTCCCCGTGAAGCCACAGGTCTGGACTGTGGCTGGGAGACCGGGCAGGTGGAGGAGATAAGAGAGCCAGCCTACAAGCAGATGCTGACAGACTCCTGAGGCACGTGGTCTACCTTCAAAGGCATGAGAACCACGAGTTTAGCAAACGTTCTGCGGTGGTAGCACAGGGTCACCAGCTTCCCAGCCCACAGAGACGCACACTCACTGCCTGTGTGCCAGCCTGGCCCTCGCAGTGACACCGCGGTGGCCTCCCATGAGCAGAAACAAGTTCACAGGACGTGACCGGTGTGGATCAAGACAAAAACAAGGGCACTCTGTAATCAGGTCCAAACACAGACAAAAGTGTGAATACTTTCAAAACCACAAAAAACGATCAAACACTCTCCACTCTTAGCTACTATGAGTGATGAAGGCTTCTTTACCAAGTGCAGGATTTCCTCCTCAGAGATGAGTTCTTATGATATTCAAGCATGTAATTTCCCCCACTTCCCCACAGCATCTAATCCAGAGTAAAGCCCTGCTTCCAATTCAACTTTCACCAAAACCACCTCATACAAGCCCATAACCAGCTCTGTGCTGAAGCTGAAGCTCCAATACTTTGGCCACCTGATGCAAAGAATGGACTCATTGGAAAAGGCCCTGATGCTGGGAAAGACTGAAGACAGGAGGAGAAGGGGACGACAGAGGATGAGATGGCTGGATGACATCACTCAGTGGACTCACATTCACTGACATCCATTCAATGGACATGAGTTTGAGCAAACTCCGGGAGATAGTGAAGGACAGGGAGGCCTGGCGTGCTGCAGTCCATGGGGTTGAAAGAGCCTGACACGACTGAGCGACTGAACAACAGAACTGCCTCGTGCGAGGCCACAACCAGCCGAGAAACATCCTGGCTCCCAGGTGTGTGTTCCCCTGATTGCAATTGCAGAGTAAAGTCAACTTTTCTTTTTCGGTTGTGCCTCACAGCATGTTATTAGTTCCCAGACCAGGGATTGACCCTGCAGGGGAAGTGCGGAGTCCTAACCTCTGGTCTGCCGGGGAGTGCCCAGAGTAAGGCCAACCTGTTCAGTGATAGGTGTGCTCCTGTGGTCTTTAGCTGGAGGGCAGCCACACCACCCATCACCACACCACCGGCACCAGTGCACATAAGGCCACATCATTTGTGGCAGCCAAACCTGTGGCCATCAGGGTGCAGGCAGCAGAATCACTGCAGATAATCTAAGCAAGGCTGACAATAGACACAAGGCTCTGGACTGGGCCTCTGAGGGCAACTCCAGAGGTGGGGGTGGGGTTCCACCCTCTGGCTCTGCCTCCAGAGTCAGGAGTGTGCCAAACATCCAGAGCTGCCATCCTAATCTGTGGCAGCCAAAACAGATGCCCCTGCGGCTGCTGTCACTGCCGTCCCTGCCTGCCGGCACTCAGGCAGCTGGGAGGAGGCATCAGAACCTGCCCACCCCTCTCCATCTCGCTTGTCAGCAGAAAAGAGCAGAGAGCAGCAAGGACGTGGCCTCCGCCCCCTTCCCCCCTCCAAACCTCCTGGAAGATCAGCCAGTTGGCTGACTCCAATTTCCAAGCAGACCTGGGAGGGAGGAAGTGGAGACAGGCAGCCGCAGCGACTCCCCCAACGTGGCCTCTAGCAGCTGTGCGGCCCACTTCCAGATTTCTCTTTTTCCCTCTCTCAAAGAAAACCATACTTCTGTGTTTAGCTCCACAAGGTCCCCACTACTGACTGGCGCCAGGAGGATCCGCGACCACCCTGTGGTCTGGGTCTGGGACTCTACGATTCAGATGGTTCCTGGGGTTCCCTGGGAAAGGGGGGCTGGCCCTAATCTATCGGGGGCGGGAAGCCGGGAAGGCAGGGTGGGGGCCCCTTGTTAGATGGCCTCTGGTGAGATGCGGGCAGATGCTCAGTCCCAAAGGCATAAAGGCCACCCACTTCCAGATTTCTCTTTTTCCCTCTCTCAAAGAAAACCATACTTCTGTGTTTAGCTCCACAAGGTCCCCACTACTGACTGGCGCCAGGAGGATCCGCGACCACCCTGTGGTCTGGGTCTGGGACTCTACGATTCAGATGGTTCCTGGGGTTCCCTGGGAAAGGGGGGCTGGCCCTAATCTATCGGGGGCGGGAAGCCGGGAAGGCAGGGTGGGGGCCCCTTGTTAGATGGCCTCTGGTGAGATGCGGGCAGATGCTCAGTCCCAAAGGCATAAAGGCCCTGAGTCGTCGGAGGGCATCTCGGGGAGGGACGGCACTGGCGCGCTGAGGAAGCCCACGGCGGGGGCTGGGGGGCGATCCTGGATGGGCTTCTGGTGCCTTCCTGGGAACTCAACCCAGGAGGTCGGGCTTCCTGGGGCGCGGACACCAGAGCGCGGCCTCCCCGAGGTCCTGTTACACGTGCGTGTTGTGCAGTCACACTCGGCTGCTTAGTGAGGCCCGCCTGCATTCCAGGGACGGCCGCAGACCTCGGGGGAGGACGCCGCCGAGCCGGACTAAGAGACCTGGGGCGAGGGTTGGCGGCCGGGGACGGGGCGGGCGGGGCGGCGCATTCCTGCGGGCGGAGGCGGGCCCCGCGGCCCTGCGGGTTGACCACGCCTCCCTCCACGATCACCAACAACCAGGCCTCCTTTCGGGGTGACCACGTCCCCTCGGTAACCCCGCCCCCGCCCGCCTGACCACGCCTCCCGCCCAGCCGCTGACCCGCCTGCGCCGGACCCGGGCGGGCTCAGCAGAATCCACTTATTTGGAAACTTGGTGCCTGTTTCTGGATCGCGGTCTGCTGTGCTGGGAGGCCGGGACGCAGGAAGACCCGGCGACCGTGGGCCGGGAGGCAGGGGCCCCGCGGGTCCCTAGGGGCCCCTGGACACTGGTCCCCGCCGGCGTTTGTGCTGCGGCGGCGGAGGGGACAGCTCTGGGACGGAGACGCACGTGGGTGGCAGGGAAAGAGCCTCTAAGGGCAGCGACTTTGGTGCCTCTTGGTTGGCTTGGACGGAGGGGTGTGTCCGCTGGAGGACATGCTTACTCTAGGTGTAAGGTGACGCCGCCGGGAAGTGGGGACGGAGGCCCACCCACTCACATGGGAGGAGGGCAGTGAGCTGTTTGGTTTCCAAGGCTTCAAAACAGAGTCCAGCTCCAGGGAGGGAGAGGACACCAAGGAACCTCAGAGCCCTCCCTGCTTGGGGTTGAGAACTGAGTTCTTCGGTCTTGTTTTGAGGCAGGCAGTGAGATAAAACCATCACCTTATTTATGTGGGGGACTTCCCTGGTGGTCCAGTGGCTAAGACTCAGCTGCTCCCAATGCTGGAAACCTGGATTCCACTCCTGGTCGGGGTACTAGATCCCACATGCCGCAACTAAAGAGCCCCTGAACCTGAGTGGGTGCAGCCAAATAAGTAAATAAATATATTAAAAAAGAATAAAGCCATGACCACTTTTAATAGAGCTGTTCTTGACAAAGTTATATAATTGTTACAGATCAAACTACTCTTGTGAGATTTGTGAGGGGTTTATTTTGTTTGGAAGCCTGTGTTCCCTACAGCTGATGAAGTAAAGAAGCCACAAATTAGCACAAAAGGCAACTCTTTAAAACAAGCTAAAAAGAAATCCTCCCTAAAACTGCAAAAGGTAAAAACTTTGAGAAAAGAGTTCCCTATATACCACTATGAAAAACCAGAATCTAAAAAAAGACTTAGGTTTGATAGGTTTTCTGTTCCCGAGCTGATGCTACTTTTAAGATATTCAAGAGCTCAGATTGAATAGAGGGATCAGCTAACACCTTTTAAAATATATTTGAAAATTTTGGTTTTGTTTATGTTTTGCCAAAAGTTTTTACTTCGTTTTGGGTTTGAAGGGTTTGATAACAAAAGAAACTACATTTTTTACAGATGACTATTTGATTTAATCTCAATATACAGTCATTAAAGGCAAAGAAATAGAAACAGTAGAAGTAACAGCATATAGGTCACCAAAGTGGCCCGACAACCTACATTCAGACTTAGCAGCACTGGGAAGCCCCTCCTTAACAGCAATCTATAGTCCCAACTGGGAGAGGGTCCTGGGTGGTGTGCCCACCCCACAGGTGAAACTTCCAGTCGCCATCGTGGGGGCTCCTGCTTATATTCTCAGGCCACAGATGGATATCAGCATCAGTTTGCAGGACAAAAATGCAGCTCTCGTTTTTCTTTAACTTTTACTTTGCTGTTTGTTTTACCTAGTGAGTCCTAGGCCTTCTTAGACCCCAGGGGCTGGCCAGGCCCTCAGGAACTTAAGAAATTCCGAGACCCACTTCCTTTCTCACCTAAAGTGCTGCTTGGCTTGCTGGTAACAAGTGGTGTGCTTGCAGACAGACATGCAGTCCAGGCAGGGTCCAGGCAAGGTCTGAAGTGGGTAGAGGCCTGCTTCCCTACCCGTTTTTCTTTCTTTTTTTTTTTTTTAGAGATTTATTTGTTTATTATTATTTTTTAATTTATTTTGCTTCACCGAGTCTTAGTCACAGCATGTGGGGTGTAGTTCCCTGACCAGGAATCGAACCCAGGCAACCTGCATTGGGAGCGCAGAGTCTTAGCCACTGGACCATGAGGGAAGTTCCTCTCCTACTTCTGAAGCCTAAACAAAACTTAAGGTAAGGTAAAGTCACTCAGTCGTGTCCGACTCTTTGTGATCCCATGGACTGCAGCCTACCAGGCTCCTCAGTCCATGAGATTCTCCAAGCAAGAATACTGGAGTGGGTTGCCATTTCCTTCTCCAGGGGATCTTCCTGACCCAGGGATCGAACCCGGGTCTCCTGCATTGGAGGCAGACGCTTTAACCTCTGAGCCACCAGGGAACCTCCATTTTAATTTCCCTAACAGTTTCTCATTACATAGATTTTGCCCTTCCTCTGTACAGAATTCTTGGGAGAGAAGTTAAAAAGTAAACGTGCTAACAATTTGCTAACACAGCCTTAAAATAAAATTCATTCAGACAAATGTAAAGTCACTTTATTTGTGCTCCGTTTACTGATGCAGGTGTCTCCTGAGACTAAAAATTACAAAACTGGCAGACAGAGCTCAGTTCTTGGGTCTGGGTACACAATTAAAACCCAAGCAATGCAGGAGCTTTCTCCAGGCGTTCCTACGGAGATCATAACTATACTGGAGCGATACAGAAAGGGCCACGGCTGCAGTTCAGGGCTGCAAACAAGCTTTCAAATATGTGGAACTTCAGTGAGGACCTTAACTATCTCTCAGAGCATGATCTGTGTACTGTCTCATCTACGCGGCTGTGTCCTACTGTGCCCCCCCACCAGGAAGCAGAGTGTCAAAGCATGAGTGTGCCAGACAGGGAGAGAATTTGCAGAGAAGTAGAGTAGGGCACGACTGAAGTGATTAGCAGCAGCAGCAGCAGCAACCACAAGTTTGAGGCTCAATTAGTCTCCATTTTTATTTCCTTTGTGTGTTAGTCACTTAGTCGCGTCCAACTCTCTGCAACATCATGGACTGTAGCCCGCCAGGCTTCTCTGTCCATGGGATTCTCCAGGCAAGAATGCTGGAGTGGGTTGTCATTCTCTTCTGCAGGGGATCTTTCCCACCCAGGGATTGAACCCGGGTCTCCGGTACTGCAGGTAGATTCTTTACCATCTGAGCCACTAGGTTAAAGGCATTNGTCAGTCAGTCGCGTCCAACTCTCTGCAACACCATGGACTGTAGCCCGCCAGGCTTCTCTGTCCATGGGATTCTCCAGGCAAGAATACTGGAGTAGGTTGTCATTCTCTTCTGCAGGGGATCTTTCCCACCCAGGGATTGAACCCGGGTCTCCGGTATTGCAGGTAAATTCTTTACCATCTGAGCCACTAGGTTAAAGGCATTAATCTGGTAATTCTGAGCTCAAAAATTTACTCATTACAAATACACAATGTGATTGATCTTGGAGGCCAAGGCATTGGCACAGGCCAGCCCTCTACCCAGCCAGTACCAAGGCCCCCATCTGGGGGCATTCAAGGTGGCACAGGGCCTCACGGTAGCTTCCAGTGCAGGCTGGTCTCCACCTCCGGCTGGTGCTGAGTGCACAGCTGGTCCGCCTGGTCCTCACTCAATTCTTTACCATCTGAGCCACTAGGTTAAAGGCATTAATCTGGTAATTCTGAGCTCAAAAATTTACTCATTACAAATACACAATGTGATTGATCTTGGAGGCCAAGGCATTGGCACAGGCCAGCCCTCTACCCAGCCAGTACCAAGGCCCCCATCTGGGGGCATTCAAGGTGGCACAGGGCCTCACGGTAGCTTCCAGTGCAGGCTGGTCTCCACCTCCGGCTGGTGCTGAGTGCACAGCTGGTCCGCCTGGTCCTCACTCTCTGCTGTGACCTCCAGGCCCTTGCAGGCCAGCGTGTGCCCTGCAGTCAGCCCCTCAGCTCCCCTGCTGAGGCCTCCACTACCGCCCACTGTGCTTGCCAAGCTCCACTGGCCCTCCAAGGCATGAAGGGCTCATGGAATTCTATACTCTGTTGAAGATCTTGGAGGCCAAGGCATTGGCACAGGCCAGCCCTCTACCCAGCCAGTACCAAGGCCCCCATCTGGGGACATTCAAGATGGCACAGGGCCTCACGGTAGCTTCCAGTGCAGGCTGGTCTCCACCTCCGGCTGGTGCTGAGTGCACACCTGGTCCGCCTGGGCCTCGTTCTCTGCTGTGACCTCCAGGCCTCAGCAGTGGCCCTCGCAGGCCAGCGTGTGCCCTGCAGTCAGCCCCTCAGCTCCCCTGCTGAGGCCTCCACTATTGCCCACTGTGCTTGCCAAGCTCCACTGGCCCTCCAAGGCATGAAGGGCTCATGGAATTCTATACTCTGTTGAACTACCATTCAGAAATGAGAATAAAATGAAAATATTTCTAGAGAAACCCAAATGGAAAGTGTTAGTGACAGACTGTGACTGAAGCATGCACTTCAGGGAAAAGAAACGGAACCCGGAATGAAGATTTAAGAAGCATGATGACCAAAACGGATGAGGCAAGCCTCAGAGAAGTCAGTGAAGGAACGAGCCTGGATGACCTCATCATTTCAGCCTGATCGACAACAGCATATGCAGATGACAGCACCGCGATTGCAGAAAGCGAAGAGGAGCTAAAGAACCTCTTGATGAGGGTGAAAGAGGAGAGTGAACAAGCTGGCTTAAAACTCAACATTCAAAAACCTAAGATCACAGCATCCAGTCCTATCACCTCATAGCAAATAGATCATGGAAACAGTGGCAGACTTTGTTTTCTTGGGCTCCAAAATCACGGCAGACTGTACCTACAGCCATGACATGAAGAGGCTTGCTCCTTGTAAGGAAAGCTATGACAAACCTAGATGGTACATTAAAAAGCAGAGACATCACATTGCCGACAAAGGTTCGTCTAGTCAAAGCTCTGGTTTTTCCAGTAGTCACGTATGGATGTGAGAGTTGGACCATACAGAAAGCTGAGCGCCCAAGAATTGCTGCTTCTGAACGGTGGTGCTGGAGAAGACTCTTGAACGTTCCTTCGACAGCAAGGAGATCAAACCAGTCAATCAATCCTAAAGGAAATCAACCCTGAATATTCTTTGGAAGAACTGATGCTGAAGCTGAAGCTCCAATACTTTGGCCACCTTTTCCAGCTGTCTCGTTGGCAAAGACCCTGATGCTAGGAAAGACTGAGAAGAGGATAAGAGGGCAACCGAAGATGAGAAGGTTGGATGGCATCACTGACTCAGTGGACATGAGTCTGAGCAAACTCTGGGAGACAGTGAAGGACAGGGACGCTGGCGTGCTGCAGTCCACGGGGTGGCAAAGAGCTGGACACGACTCAGTGACTGAACAGCAACAAAGAGAAATGGTTTTAAAACGATCGCCTTCATGAGACAGAAACCAGATGCTGTAAAAAGGAACAATACTAGGGACAAAAGCACTTAGAAATGAGAGAGACGAGGACGGCAGAAATAACTGCAATGTAAGGACTAGAAGATAAAGTCGAAGATCTCTCCCAGGAACAGAAGGATAAAAGGTCAATAACTAGAAAAAAGTAGGAGAAAGGAAATTAACAGAAAACTCCAGAAGATCCAACATGTGAATAAAAGGCGATCAAAAAGGCTAGAATAAGGAAATCAGAGCTCATAAAGAAAGAATACAGGAAAGTTTTGGAGAGCTGAAGGACCCAAGTGCACCCCCTCCAGGAACACTAGAGATGAACAAATCTCACCAAGGCGTATGGATCACAACGGTCTCCGGCTTCCCCTTGTAACAAGAGCCAGCAGATATCTGGGTCAGGCCTTCAAAGTTCTGCGGGAAAATGACTTTTAACATAGAATTCAATACCCAGGTAAACTGCCATTCAAATACAAAGGAAAAAAAAGACATCTTCAGACAGTTTAGTTCTCAAAAAATTTATCTCTGATGGACTCTTTCCAGGATCCACGGGGTGGCAAAGAGCTGGACACGACTCAGTGACTGAACAGCAACAAAGAGAAATGGTTTTAAAACGATCGCCTTTATGAGACAGAAACAAGATGCTGTAAAAAGGGAACAATACTCGGGACAAAAGCACTTAGAAATGAGAGAGATGAGGACGGCAGAAATAAAACTGCAATGTAAGGACTAGAAGATAAAGTCGAAGATCTCTCCCAGGAAAAGAAGGATAAAAGGTCAATAACTAGAAAAAAGTAGGAGAAAGGAAATTAACAGAAAACTCCAGAAGATCCAACATGTGAATAAAAGGCGATCAAAAAGGCTAGAATAAGGAAATCAGAGCTCATAAAGAAAGAATACAGGAAAGTTTTGGAGAGCTGAAGGACCCAAGTGCATCCCCCAGAAAGACCCCCAAGGAATACTAGGGATGAACAAATCTCACCAAGGCGTGGGGATCACAACGCTCTCAGACTTCCCCTTGTAACAAGAGCCAGCAGACATCTGAGTCAGGCCTTCAAAGTTCTGTGGGGAAATGACTTTTAACATAGAATTCAATACCCAGGTAAACTGCCATTCAAATACAAAGGAAAAAAAAGACATCTTGAGACAGTTTAGTTCTCAAAAAATTTATCTCTGATGGACTCTTTCCAGGGAAGCCACCAGAACATAAGACATTCAGTTCAGTTCAGTTCAGTTGCTCAGTGGTGTCTGACTCTTTGTGACCCCACGAATTGCAGCTCGCCAGGCCTCCCTGTCCATCACCAACTCCCGGAGTTCACCCAAACCCACGTCCATCGAGTCGGTGATGCCATCCATCCATCTCATCCTCTGTCGTCCCCTTTTCCTCCTAACATAAGACATGCGGTCCCGGAATTCCCATTCAACAGAGGAGAGGCACAGAAAGAAGTCCCATAAGGAATGAAGAGAAACCCCAGGATGGCAGCGCAGCAGCAGGCCTAGAGAAGACACAGCCTCAAGTGGAACAGGAAAATGCCAGGCTCTACAAGGGCTGAGTCCCTGCAGATGGGGACCGCAGTCAGGGAATCAGAGACACTTGCTCCTTAGAAGAAAAGCTACGCCAAACCTAGACAGCATTTTAAAAAGCAGAGACCTTACTTTGCTGACAAAGGTCTGTCTAGTCAGAGCTGTGGTTTTTCCAGTGGTCATATATGCATGTAAGGGTTGGACCATAAAGAAGGCTGAGCACCAAAGAATTGATGCTTTTGCTCTGTGGTGTTGGAGAAGACTCTTGAGCGTCTGTTGGACTGCAAGGAGGTCCTAAAGCAAATCAGTCCAAATGTGTATGGGAGGGATAAATTAGGAGCTGAGGATTAGCAGATACACTACTGTATATATAAAATAGATCAACAACAAGGTCCTACCATATAGCTCAGGGATCTATATTCAGCATTTTGCAATAACATAATGGAAATGAATCTAAATATATATTAAATCTCTACATCTTAGTATCTATATATGTGGGTCACTGCTGTACCCCTGAAACTAACACAACTTTGTAGATGAGCTATACTTCAGTTAAAAGCTGCTTCGTTAAAAAAAAAAAAATCTCACCGGGTAGACCAAGGCTGACTGAAGGCTTCTTTTCTGGTGATTTGATCAATAACAGTTCTGAATTGAGTTTTAGGATCTGGCCCAGATGTCCCCACGAAGCAAAGTGGGGGTGATGGGGGCTTTTAAAAGAGGAGACGCCCCAGCTGTTGGTGGTGGCTGGCGTTTTTCTCCCTGTTGTCAGCCCCAAGCACTTAGCAATTCCTTCTGCTGGGGTCTCACATGCTGGAGGCTATCCCAGAGGAAACAGGGTCTTCAGCTGAATGACCTGTGCTTCAGTCCTTAACAGCATCCAGCGACGACAGTTTGTGAGGAAAGCCATACCCTAGAGATGTTAGGTTAGATTTTATTAGTAAGCAAGTATCTATATATGTGGGTCACTGCTGTACCCCTGAAACTAACACAACTTTGTAGATGAGCTATACTTCAGTTAAAAGCAGCTTCGTTAATTAAAAAACCTCACCGGGTAGACCAAGGCTGACTGAAGGCTTCTTTTCCCGTGATTTGATCAATAGCAGTTCTGAGTTGACTTTTAGGATCTGGCCCAGATGTCCCCACGAAGCAAGGTGGGCGTGATGGGAGCTTTTAAAAGAGGAGACGCCTCAGCTGTTGGTGGTGGCTGGTGTTTTTCTCCCTGTTGTCAGCCCCAAGCACTTAGCAATTCCTTCTGCTGGGGTCTCGCATGCTGGAGGCTATCCCAGAGGAAATAGGGTCTTCAGCTGAACGACCTGGGCTTCAGACCTTAACAGCATCCAACGATGGGAAAGTTTGTAAGGAAAGCCATACTCTACAGATGTTAGGTTAGATTTTATTAGTAAGCGAAGCATGATATATATGTAAGATATATCGAAATCCTAAATGTCCAGCTGGAAACGGTTTTATGAAGTCAGCTCCTCCTGTAATCAGGAGCCCAGAAGCCCACATCAGGACTGCTCACACCTCTGCTGGATCCTCAGCTTGAGCTTCTAAGACAAGGCATGTGGCATCAACTTGAATTGCAAGCTGACTAGAAGGCTGGCCCCGGGTCTGAGTTACAGAGGAGACTTTCTAAGCATTCAGGGCTCGGGCCAGGACACATGTCTTCCGTGCCACCCTTAGATGGAGTTCTCGGCCTCAGCCCACCCTCCCACCGAGAGTCCAGTCCTTCCTGGTCTTGGAGTCTCAGTGTTGACCTCGCCCAGGTCCCGGCCTGCTCTCCCATCTCTCGCGGCCGTGGCAATAGAAAAGTCTAGGTTTCCCCTGGACGAGCGAAGAGTCCCAGGGCCCGTGGCATCAGTGCTACCTAGCACGCTGGTTGTCAGAGGCTTTTTCATTTTTGGCCTATGGACTTTTCTCTTTACTGTGATCCTGATTAAGGATTAAAGGACTTTTGTTACAGTTCTCCAAAAGTTCTAAATGTTTCCCTCAGGAAACTTCTTAGGAACTCCACCCCCCTGGATTCTGGGATGGCATGTGGCAAGGGTCTTGCAGGGGCGCCTGAATGCTGCGTCTGGATGGAGGCCCTTTGGCAGAGGAGCCTGGGGGTGGGGGGAGTCCCCCTGTGCATGTTCACTGAGGCCCCCCAGCCCCACACCTGCCCTTTCTCTCTGCAAATGCCAGCACCCCACAGTCCACACTCCACTGCTCGTGAGTCTGCAGAATTTCTCGAATGCACTTAAAGCCTTGTCCGCTGGTTGCACCAGGACAGCCCCAGCAGGATGAGATCTGGAGACCCTCCCCCACCATTCCCCAGCAAGCCAGGAGCCCAGGTTCCAGGCCTTGGGAACTCATGAGTCACAAGGGCTTTGGATAAAGCTGTAGCTGGAGAAGCGCACGGCAGCGCAGGAGGCAGGCCGAAGGGAGCAGCCTGTGAGGAGGCCTGTCTCATGGCCTGGCGTCAGGGACTAATCCTCCTAGGCCGCGCGAGTCCCCGCAGAATCCCCGTGGGCAGGGCCAGGGTGCAAACCGGCCCCAGCCTCACCCTCACCCTCGGGCTCTTCTGATTCAGTGGCTGCCGGGCCTAGTTCTGGGCCCTGGAGGAGCCCCGGGGCCTCTGGAGCACAGCCCAGCACGGGGCCCCGCAGCGACGAGCAGCCTCGGGGTGTTTCCAGGGGCGGAGGGTGGACACAAAACCACGGAGTCATTTCTTCAGGTCCCCGTAGTCCTGGCACCCAGGGGGAAGGCGGAGAGCCTGACTTTAGGCAGAAATTGCCTTTGCAAATCTCCAGGCAGTGGCCACACACCTGTGCCGTTGCCAAGCGGTGGAATTCAGTTGGTGGTGACCTGCAGAGTTCCACCTCTTAGTATCTGGGTTGTTTTTTTTTTTTTTTTTTTTTAAGTCTCAAAACTTGAAAAACTGGTTGGAAAGAAAACTTTTCACTGTCTCATCTTCCTTTTGAAGCAGAAGTCATCAGTAATTTCTGCAGTTAAGAGTTGAACAGAGTCAATTCAAATTTTAAAAGACAGGTTCCCAATGCCTTTAAAAATTGCACCTAAGAGAAAAAACTTGGGAAAAAACCTGACCAAGGAGGTGAAAGACTTATAAGCTGAGAACTCTAAAATATTAATAAAGGAAACTGAAGATGATTCAAAGAATGGAAAGATAGCCCATGCTCTTGGATTGGAAGCATTAATATAGTTAAAATGGCCATGCTACCCAAAACAATGTATAGATTTATTGTGATTCTTATCAAATTACCCATGACATTTTTTACAGAACTAGAAGAAATAATCCTAGAATTTATATGGAATCATAAAAGACCCAGAATTGCCAAAGCAATCCTGATGGAAAAGAACAAAGTAGGAGGCATACCTCTTTCAGACTTCAGACGATACTACAAAGCTACAGTAATCAAAATGGCATGGTATTGGCACAAAGGCAGACATAAGGATAAATGGAAGAGAATATAGAGCCCAGAAATCAATCCAGACACCTCTGATCAATTAATCTTCAACTAAGGAGGCAAAAATATACAATGGGGAAAAACTGTCCCTTTAGCAAGTGCTTCTGGGAAAGTTGGACAGTTGCATATAACTCAATGAAGTTAAAATTTACATATAAATCAAGGAAGTTAAAATACTCCCTCATACTATACAAAAAAATAAACTCAAAATGGCTTAAAGACTTAAACATGGGGCAAAACACCATAAAAGTCCTAGAAAACAACATAGGCAAAACTTTCTCTGACATAAATTGTAAAAGGTTTTCTTAGGTCAGTCTTGAAGTCAACAGAAAAGCAAAAATAAACAAATGGAAGCTAAGACATTTGCGAGCTTTTGCACAGCAAAGGAAACTGTAAACAAAACAAAAAGACAATCTATAGACTGGGAGAAAATATTTGAAAATGCCGCAACCAACAAGGGCTTAATTTCCAAAATACTTAAACAGCTCATACAACTCAACAATGACAAAACCCAAAGAATCCAATTGAAAAATGGGGAAATAACATTTCCCCACAGAAGACATACAGATGTTCAACATTGCTAGCTGTTAGAGAAAAGCAAATCAAAACTACAATGAAGTAGCTTCTCACACCAGTTAAATTGGCCACCATTAAAAAGTCTACAAATAACAGATGGTAGAGTAGAGAAAAGGGAACCCTTGTACAAAAACTCAGCAGTGGCCACAGGCCTGGAAAAGGTCAGTTTTAAGACGGTAGGCGCTGAAAGAGGGTATCAGAGGGCAGACAAACTGAAACCGGGTAACTAAAGTGTTGGAGCTTCAGCTTCAACATCAGTCCTTCCAGTGAATATTCAGGGCTGATTTCCTTTAGGATCGACTGGGTTGAACTCCTTACTGTCCAAGGGACTCTCAAGAGTCTTCTGAAGTGTGTATATCTGAATCACTTTGCTTTATAGCAGAAATTAACACAACGTTGTAAGTGAACTAGAATTTTTTAAAAAAGAAGACAGGCTCCCATACTCTATTTAAAAACAGGCTGGCTTCTCTGGCGATGCAGTAGTTAAGAACTCACCTGCCAGTGTGGGGGACACGGGTTCCATCCCTGTTCTGGGAAGATCCCCCACGTCTCGGAGCAATTAAGCCCCTCCCTGCACCACAGCTCCCGAGCCCACTCTCTAGAATCCACAAGCCTCACTGCTGATCCCACAGCCACTGAAGCCGCAGAGCCCAGGGCCCCTGCTCTGCAACAAGAGAAGCCACTGCGGTGAGAAGCCTGAGCACCGCAACTGGAGAGGAGCCGCTGCTTCTGCAACTCGAGAAAGCCCGCCCAGCAACGAAGATCCAGAGCCGCCAGAAAGTAAAAATCAATACAATCAGTAAAGAGATCTTTCAGGAAAAAACAGGCAAGAGGACATCTGATCTTATTCAAGATGGAAGAGCAAGGACCAGGTTTATCCTCTGACCTAATCAACCGAAAACCTCCGCAAAGCTAGCGGACAGTAGCTTTTAAGACACTGGGCACCACACCGTGGACAACAGAAAACAAGGGAAGCGCGCCCTCTGCTGGCGAGCGAGCACCAGCTGGGATATTTCCAGGAAAAGATGCAGAGACCCGGCGTCTCCAGAGCGGAGTCCAGGAACCGCACGCTGGAGCCCACAGGGCAGAGTGCTGAAGAGGAGAGAGACACACAGAGAGTTCTGGAGACCTGCAGTGTCGGCTGAGCACCAGTGAGCACATGCCGGGTCAGGACAGGGGGTGGGGGGCCGGTGATCTACCCGATGCTGGGTAGAACCACCATGAGGACTGGAAACAGCAGCAGCTGGCGCTCACAAAGGTGAGGGGTAGTCATTTGTACCATCAGTCAGAGTAGGCATGTCTCAGCTCAGGGGCAGGGAAATTACCCCGGACCAAATGCTTCTTGGACCTCACCTGTGAAAAGTGAAAATGTTAGTCACTCAGTCAGGTCCGACTCTTTGCAGCCCCTGGCCTGTAGCCTGCCAGGCTCCTCTGTCCATGGGATTTCCCAGGCAAGAATACTGGAGTGGGTTGCCATTCCCTTCTCCAGGGGATCTTCCTGACCCAAGGATCTAATCGGTGGCTCCTGCATTGCAGGTGGATTCTTTACCATCTGAGCCACCAGGGAAGCCTTGGACTCCACCTGACAGAGCTTAAATGCAAATCCCAAAAGGATCAGACTGTTTCCAAGTAATTCAACTGCAAACAGAACAAATACCAAGAATATTTTCAGGATGCAGAAATATCCAGCACTAAAGGGTAAACTTCACATGGTCTGATTTCCCATCAGAAAGTATCAGGCATGCAAGAAATAGGAAAATAGAACCATAAGGAGGAGAAAAAGCAGCCATCAAGATGGACCCATAAACAATACAGTTGAAAGAATTAGTCGATAAGGATGTTGTCACACAAAACTCAATTATCAAAGATATATGCCCCCCAACCCCCAGTGTTCCCTGCAGCATTATTTACAATACTCAGGACATGGGCGCAGGAGGAGAAGGGGACACCAGAGGATGCGATGGCTGGATGGCAGCACTGACTCCATGGACATGAGTTTGAGCAAGCTCTGGAGATACTGAAGAACAGGGAAGCCTGGCGTGCTGTGGTCCACGGGGTCCCAAAGAGTTGAACACGACTTAGTGACTGAACACCAAGAAAATTAAACAATGAAAAAATTTAAAGATTAAAAAAACCCAAAAAGTTGACAACAATGAGAGCCCACTAAAGCACAGGGAACTCTCTTCAGTGCTCAGTGGTGACCTGGAAGGGAAGGGGATCCGAAACAGAGGGAGCACTCGTGTGCCTGTGGCTGCTGCGCTTTGCCGCACAGGAGATATTGACACAGCAGTGTCAGGCAACTATACACTCTTTCGAAAAAACCCAGTGGTCTACACTCCTGTATAAAAGGCAGAAATTGTGGAATTGGTTTAAAAAGAAACAAGACCCAACAGTATGCTACCTACAAGAAACCCACTTTAAAGGTAAAGACACAGCAGCTTAAAAATAAGAGGAGGGAGAAAGATAAGCCACATCAAATCAAAAGAAAACCGGTGTGACTCCTGCAACGTCAGGCAAGATAGATTTCAGAGAAAAGAATATAATCAGAGACAGAGGACAAAGGAGTCTATTAGAGAACATGACAATTCTGAACATAACATGCACCTGTCAGTCAGCTGCAAAATATCCCATAATGAAGCCAAAACTGGTGGAGCTACTGAGAGAGAGAGAAGAATTCACACTTATAGCAGGACGTCCCAGCACCCCTCTTTCAATACAGGGACACAAATCAAAAGAAAACCGGTGTGACTCCTGCAACGTCAGGCAAGATAGATTTCAGAGAAAAGAATATAATCAGAGACAGAGGACAAAGGAGTCTATTAGAGAACATGACAATTCTGAACATAACATGCACCTGTCAGTCAGCTGCAAAATATCCCATAATGAAGCCAAAACTGGTGGAGCTACTGAGAGAGAGAGAAGAATTCACACTTATAGCAGGACGTCCCAGCACCCCTCTTTCAATACAGGGACACAGAAATCCAGGAAGGAAATAGAAGACACGACTAACACTATCAACAAATTTGACATTTATAGAACATTCTAACCAACAACAGCAGAATAAACCTTATTGGCAAAGGCACACAGAACATTTGTCAAGAGAGATCATATTCTGGGGCATAAAACAAGTGTCAAAAATTTTTTAAGTCATACAAATATTTAAGTCCTACAAAGTATGTTTTCTAACCACAGTGGAATTAAATTAATAAGCAATAACAGGAAGATCTCTGGACAAAAACAATCCTCAAATATTTGGTAATGAAAGTCATGCTTCTGGGACTTTCCTGGCAGTCCAGGGAATTCTGAGTAACTAGTAAACAAACGCTATGATGCTACCCTCAGCGCCATGGTGATCAGAATTCTGCGTGTAAACAAGAAACAGTTTTCCCAGCATAAATAAGGCATAAGGACTGACTCAGGATCTTGAGGCAGTGGGCAGCCTGGGTGAAGGACACACACAGAGAGCTCCAGCACTGGGTGCCGTTGGCACCTCAAACGGAGCTTTTAAAATGACACCTATTCCCTTTGATATCTGGGAAGGTGTCCGTTTTCTGCCTTGAGCAGGGAAAGGGGCACGTTCAAACCTCCCTCAACGGCTCCAGCCTGTCAACTACAAGCTGGCATTTGCCAAGGTGGGTCAGTCAGCAGAGAATCCACCTGCAATGCAGCAGAGCTGGGTTCGATCCCTGGGTCAAGAAGATGCCCCAGGGAAGTAAAAAACCGACTCCAGTATTCTTGCCTGGAGAATCCTGTGGACAGAGGATCCTGGCAGGCTACACTCCATTGGGTCACAAAGAGTTGGACACAACTTGGCAACTAAACCGCCAGCGCCTGCCTCTCCAACGATTAAGTCATGCCCTGCTCAACCTGCTGACCTTCAACACCCCCTGAAGGAGTTCAGGGTGCAGAGCGGAAACGTGGCGCCCTCTGCTGGGGTGGGGGGAACTGCCAGGACAGGTCTTCACATAGATATTTTCCGGAGCCGATTTTACAAGCCCAGTTCTTGTATCTCCCCGTATCTGGAAAAGCACTGAAGTCCTCCATGGTGACCACTGTTCCACGTGACGCGCAAGGCTCCATGAGACGAGTGGAGACTTTCCGGGAAAACACGTGCGCCCCGTGTATCCCCCTTCAGCAGAGTCACATGGATCCTGACCTCCCCCTTTCTCTTTGGAGCAGTCCCTCAGAGCTCTCTGGTGCTGGCTCCCAGGCTGCAGTCCTCATTTTGCCCCAGATAAAGCTCCGCTCGCAGCTTTCAAGCTGTGTGTTTCTTGGTTGACAAGCCCTAAAGGCTCCCACTGCTCTGGTCACGATGGGCCCAGGGCACGTGTATGTCCGGCACCGGGGAAATTGTCCATCAACCTCTCAGGAGCGGGTGCAGGCCCGTGCTCCAGAGCCCCCTGGAGCTGGTGTTGTGGTGGCATTTCCTCCAGAACTGAGCAGCAGGACAAGCTCTGGACGCCCCGTCCTCAAAGTCTGGACCTGCCCCCTCCCCCAGCCCTTAGGAGGACTGCTCACCATATAGGCTGGGCAGGGAGCCCCAGGGCTCCAGATATGCGTCTACCTGCCGCCTTTTGACCTGAGAACTGTCCTACATCCAGAGCTTGCGAGGGACCGTGATTTTTCCACGGACAAGCCAGTTACCATCAGCCTTCTGCTTGCCGGCTCTGGAAGCTGTTACTGTCCAAAATGCCACCTCATTGCACGCACGACACTCTCCTGGCCATCACTACGGGCCCCACCATGCCCTGACTGCCGCCGTGGCCTGCTCTTTATCTCAGTAATTGTGTCCATCCTGTCTCCAATGGTGAACCCAGGGCAGCCTCTCTTGTGAAGCACGGTCTGCAGACAGCCATCCCCAGGCTCTAACAGGTGCTGAAGCCCGTCCAGTTCACTGCCTGACCCAGAGCCTTCTCCAGGACACCGGGTCTGGTGGCAGCTCTCCAGCCTCATCTTGCAGCCCATCCCGCAGGGCCTTCAGCGCCCCTCCCTCGGTCCTCTGCCAAGGAGGCCCTGGCGTCTCCAGCTCCTTACTGAAGGCCGCTGTCACAGGCTTCAAGCTGCCGTCCCAGTGGTGAATGTTGACTGTGTCCTTGCCAGGCACTGAACTGGAGTTCAGTGACTCCATGTGAGTCATTCATTTCTATCCAAGCTGAAGCCCGTCCAGTTCACTGCCTGACCCAGAGCCTTCTCCAGGACACCGGGTCTGGTGGCAGCTCTCCAGCCTCATCTTGCAGCCCATCCCGCAGGGCCTTCAGCGCCCCTCCCTCGGTCCTCTGCCAAGGAGGCCCTGGCGTCTCCAGCTCCTTACTGAAGGCCGCTGTCACAGGCTTCAAGCTGCCGTCCCAGTGGTGAATGTTGACTGTGTCCTTGCCAGGCACTGAACTGGAGTTCAGTGACTCCATGTGAGTCATTCATTTCTATCCATTGGTAAATGTCCCCTCCCCCTCCCCTGACAGTCTCATTACCCTCAAGCTCCGTTCCCAGAGTCCTCTTCCTACAGTTTGGGTGCCTCAGCCCCTTTGGTCAGGAAGCAATTTGCTCCAGAGACGATGCTTCCCTGCTGGGCTGCTTTCAATGCTGACCCTGTTTAGCTGGGCTTCCCTGGTGGCTCAAACGGTAAAGAACCAGCCTCCAGTGCAGGAGACGCAGGTCTGATCCCTGGGTCGGGAAGATCCCCTGGAGAAGGGCATGGTGACCCACTCCAGTGTTCTTGCCTAGAGGATTCCGTGGGCAGAGGAGCCCGGTGGGCTACAGCCCATGGGCTCTCACAGAGTGGGACACGTCTGCGCATGTGCGCACGCGTACGCTAGGTTTGTCCGTTTGATCCGCTTGGAGGTAACTAGGCGCGACAGGGACAGGCCTGTAGAGAGACCCGCGACCTCCTTTTCCTTAGAGTATTTGCTCTAGAAGTCTTGTCACTGTACACCCTTTCTCTGCCCCCTTGGAATGTCTGAAGCTTAGTCAAGTTGAGGAAGACGCTCAGGTTATCTCGGCCTCCGGGTGCCAGGGCCAGGGGTGGGCGGCCATCCAGGCTCGGCTCCCGGGGACTAGGGTGTCGGGAGCCAGAGCGAGGAGTCCCACCCGTGACAGGGTCACGTGGCAAACTCAGATGGCAGGGCAATTTGAGTCATCGGATTTCTCCCTGGTTTTTCCTGAACATGTGCCCCCCAAAATAAGAATTTGTCTGTTTTCCCATTATTTTCTGATTTTCTCTGGAAAAAGTTAATTCAGAGCGTTGGTTTCCTGCATTTGGAAGTGTTTCAGCCCAACCCCCCTTTGATAACACTCTAGCCTGCCTAACAAGTTCCCCTGACCTTCTACAAGCTTGTGAATTGCTCACAACTTCCCAACTGTGAGGGGCACAAAAGCCTTAAAGTATCTTAAAGTTTCAGAGCCTTTTCAAATTTATATTGGTGACAGGATTTCACGGTTAACTCAATGATTGCTGCCAGACCTCCTTATTTTTTATCTATCGGGCACCCAAGAAGATGTAATCAATGTAAATGGGATATGGAAAAGGATATGTAGTAGTTTTGATGTTAGCAATACTAGTCTTTTGCTATAAATCACTGTACTTCCTTTTATTACAAATTGCTGTATTTTTATTTAGTGTTTTCTGAGAGTGGCATTCAGACTTTGGAAAGGTTAACACAAATGAGTCTTCTGGTTAACAAAACCTCATCAGAAGAGAGCCATAGAAATGTTAACAGGCCTCTTGGCCAGAAGATAATGTAAACCACCTGGGACTTTTGTAACGGGAGAGTATGCAAAAAAGAAAGCCTACTCTAGCCTGCCTAACAAGTTCCCCTGACCTTCTACAAGCTTGTGAATTGCTCACAACTTCCCAACTGTGAGGGGCACAAAAGCCTTAAAGTATCTTAAAGTTTCAGAGCCTTTTCAAATTTATATTGGTGACAGGATTTCACGGTTAACTCAATGATTGCTGCCAGACCTCCTTATTTTTTATCTATCGGGCACCCAAGAAGATGTAATCAATGTAAATGGGATATGGAAAAGGATATGTAGTGTTTTGATGTTAGCAATACTAGTCTTTTGCTATAAATCACTGTACTTCCTTTTATTACAAATTGCTGTATTTTTATTTAGTGTTTTCTGAGAGTGGCATTCAGACTTTGGAAAGGTTAACACAAATGAGTCTTCTGGTTAACAAAACCTCATCAGAAGAGAGCCATAGAAATGTTAACAGGCCTCTTGGCCAGAAGATAATGTAAACCACCTGGGACTTTTGTAACGGGAGAGTATGCAAAAAAGAAAGCCTGGTCTCAATGAGGGTCGGGACTGCTGCCCCTGCATAACTCTGCATATTCCATTATGTACGACTTGGGGTATATAAGCTGAGTTTGAAAAATAAACTCTCCTTTTTTTCCCCCTTGGAGCCTTACACCGACGCTGGGCTTCCCCATGTCGTTCTTTTCTTTTTCTCCCCTTTTTCAGCTGAATTCCCATCTGGGGTGCGGAGGCTCGCCATGTCTACTTACCTGTCCCGGCTGCTAAGATCCGTAAGAGAGAGAGCCCAGGGCGGGGCACTCTCCGATATTCAAACGGACGCTGGTGGCCTAACGTAGATGGTGCAAACCTCTTGTCTCAAGGTTTTATTGGCTTTCCACGTAAACCAAGTTATTCAGCCTTCTTTTCTTCCACTGATTTCCTACTACACTGTTCTATCCTGAGCTATCCTGTTCTCTCCTGTCCTGTCCTATCCGCCCGCTCTGCCCCCCTTTGAATATCCCTGGATCCACCGGGGCTGGTCCCCGGCACTAGGGAGCCATCCGTGCGGGGACGAGCTACCACTGGGGGAGCCCGCAAGCATTGCATTGGCCAAGATTCTGTTCCTCCGCAATTTCACCTACTGGTTTGAGCGTTCGTCACATCTTTGGTAGACCACTGTACTTGGGACTGTCCCCAGGGGACGGTCCGTGGTGAGGTGAAGTTCTCCCAGCCAGGCTGGAGGGCAGAGGGAGAGGTCTGCGGTAAGGATATGCTGATTCCTGGGTGGGGGTGAATGGCTGGCTGTTGGTCCAGGATAAGAAGGGGCAAGACTGGAAGACTAGTGAAGAGGAGGTCTGGGGAAGAGGCATATGAGTGTGAGGGGGCTGGGCGCAAAGCAGGCAGATCTTTGTGCCACCCGAGCCCGCCCGAGACCCCTCCCCTATTTTAAGGAAGTACCTGACCACGTGGTAGACAAGATGGCTTGTCCAGTAGATGACAGGGGCCTCCTTCCTCAGCCACACCAGGGTTTACACAGGGGACCGTGACCAGGGACAATGGGGACCAGGCTGGAGGCTGGGTGGGGGCTTCTCTCCCTGAGACTTAGCTCACCGATGACCCCTTCAAAGGCTGACGTGTCATCATAAGAGCTGCTGGCCCTCAGTGTGACACCGTCCCTAGAGAAGACAAGCCACTCACTTGGCCAGTTTATTACATGAGACCTCTTTGAAGCAAGAGACGGAGAAATGCTTCCTCAACAGAAGCAATGCCTACTCTGGATATAGATTTTTTCTGTGCCCACAGTTGCTCTGCCAGGTTACCTGATGTCTGATTGATCTTTCATAGCATCACCTCCGGGTCAGAAGAGCTGTGACAGCGGGCTGTGACTGCAGGCTCTTCTGTTCTGATACAGGTCATATCGCTGAAGCAGCCAGTCAGAGAGAAGATCAGAATTACCTTCAGCTAAGACGTGGGCTGGGGACGTCACCCTGCAGGGTTGAGGCTCTGTCCCCCACCGTGTGGGTTAAGCCCTGAACTGATGGCCCTTATACGATACTGCATCCAAGTAGCTAGAGGGACTGTGGGGAGGTGGGAACAGCTGCTCTCGTCACTCCCAGAAACCCAAGGGAAGCACTTTTTCTTCTGGTCCCCGAACATTTAGGTCCCACTACATTGTTATCCAGGGCATGAAGTCTTGCCCCAAAAACAGTGTTCCTCTGAACTTAAACCTGTGAACACCATCTGGTCACACTGAGCTCTGTATTCTGATGGACCAGCAAAGAAAGGAGTTACTTTCTTGGTGGGGGTAGTTGACCCTGGTTATCCTGAGAAGTTACAGTGCTCTATTCAATGAAGACAGAGAGGAACATATCTGAACTCAGGGCATTCTCTGGGGGCATCTCTGGGTGCTTATATCCTAAGGGAAAATGGAGAATGGCTAACTGTAGCAACCATCTTTTGACAAGAGAAAGGCGACTCCGACTCCTCAAGTCTGACAGTCTTGGTCACCCTACCAAGCGAGCGACCTGAGCCAATATAAATGAATGTTGAAGGTGAGGAAAATCACGTGTGAGTGGTGGAGGAGGAAGATGACTTTCAGTTGCATCTCTCGTCCAGTTGCACCTGTGACTCGGTCTTCACCCCCTAATTTTTGTGCAGTTAGCCCTGAAAAAACAGACTTCAAATGTGGCATGAGAGCGTCTGAGTGGTGCAAGAGGCTGACTGTGCATAGCTGACACCTCTGATGCCCTGTGTCCCACACCATCAGCCCCCTCTGTCTTCAGCTGGAAGTGTAACAGGCAGTTCCATGCAAGCTCAGGTTGATAGCATCCCAAGTCAAGTGGGTACCATGCAACTTATCCACTTCTTATTGGCTGTGGGTGCTAAGTCGCTTCAGTCGTATCCGACTCTCTGCAATCCCGCGGACTGTAGCCCTCCAGGCTCCTATGTCCATGGGATTCTCCAGGTAAGAATATGGAGTGGGTTGCCATGCCCTTCTCCAGGGCATCTTCCCGACCCAGGGATAGAATCTGTGTCTCCTGTGGCTCCTGCCTTGCAGGCGGATTCTTTAGTACTGAGCCAGCAGGGAAGACTTTTTAAAAAGGACTTTATTTTATTTTTGGCCATGCCCTGTGGCATGTGTGGTCTTAGTTCCCCAACCAGGGATCAAACCTGTGACCCCTGCACTGGAAGTACAGAGTCCCAACCACCTGGAGCACCAGGGAAGTCCTGTAGTAGTTGCTGTTGAGTTTTTTTTTTAATGACCTCAAAGTCTTTCATGCTCCTCTTTTCAAAAAGCGGCATCTCTCTGCTCCTTGATTTCAGGCTGGACATGTGACTTGCTTTGGCCAAGGTGATATTAGCCACACATCACCAGTCAAGGCTTGAACACTCCTTGCTTATTGTGATTTACCTTTTTAATAATTTTGTAACCTATGGTGTATGGGTGGCTGAAACTGAAACTCCAATACTTTGGCCCCTGATGTGAAGAACGGACTACTGGAAAGACCCTGATGCTTGGAAAGATTGAAGGCAGGAGGAGAAGGGGACGAGAGGATGAGATGGCTGGATGGCATCACCGACTCGATGGACGTGAGTCTGAGTGACCTCCGGGGGTTGGTGATGAACAGGGAAGCCTGGCGTGCTGCTGTCCATGGGGCTGCAAAGCATCAGACACGACTGAGCAACTGAACTGATGGTTTATAGGCCCCTTTGGTCGGAAGAGTCAAGTAAAAGCACCAGCGCCAAACACTTAAAAGCTGTGTGGATGGTGGTCTCTCCAAAACCTTCATTTGGTTCACCTGTCTGGCATCTAAGGACACGTAGCCTAGAGGAATCTCGGCAGATGCTGACGGGCTGATGTGAACTCAGACAGGTGTAGTTCCAATTACAGCTGACGTGCTGGGCTTGGCATGGTTAGTTTTTAGCTGAAGCAGGCTGACCAGCCCTCTAGAATGTGATATACAGCTGTTGATTCAGTGAGTGGTTTAGTCTCAATACTTATGAAGACAGAGAAGCAAAAACAACTCAACTCTATGTGCTAAGGAAATCAATACTCCTCCTCATCTTGCCTCAGCTCTGAGTTATTAATAACTCTGCTGCCCTCTGCTCCATGGTTAGGAGAGCTCTAATCCTCTTGATATTTTGCATGCTGTCATGCTAGTTCCTGGAGAAGGAAATGGCAACCCATTCCAGTATTTTGCCTGGAAAATCCCATGGACAGAGGAGCCTGGCAGGCTACAGTCCATGGGGTCACCAAGAGTCGGACACAACTTAGCAACTGAGCATGCATGCATATGCTAATTAACTAGTATGTTGATGACACTGTGCTCATTGGATCTGCTAAACAGGAAGATGCAGGCACTTGGGATATTCTAGTGGGTCTTCATGTGCCAGATAAGGGAAAATAAAGACTACTCAGTGGACCTGCACACCAGCCAAGTTGGTCAGGTCCAAGGGTCTGAGCATGCTGAAACACCCTCTAAGGGAAGAGAAGGGGAGGAGAGGCTGCTGCCTCTTGTGTCTCCACTGCCGCGGAAGAGGTACCGCTGGGTCAGGGGCTCTTTGTATTTTGGAGGGAACAGATACTGCAGCCACTCAGTGGTCCAGAGACTTCCAGCTTTGACTAGATGAGATCAGGCGCGTTCAGGGTGCTATGGCCGTAGACTTCCAGCTTTGACTAGGACCCAGAGCCAAAGCATGCTTTGTGGTACATTCAGGATTCTTTTTGAGCCACAAGACCCAGCACATTCAGTGGAAAGAAATGCATCAGGATTGGACTTGAATGCTATTTGGATTCTCTGGTAAGAGTCACGGCAAAGCCTCCCCAGAGCATGGGGTGGGTCCACGCCTTCCCAGCACTTACACAACAGCTTCTGGAAGCTGTCAGTGCTGGTTGGGGCCACAAGGACTGTGCAGAAGAGCTCCCTGTCAGGAACTGTTATCTGACCCACTGAGTCATAGGACAGTCATGGGAGGCAGGCCCAGGAGCCGTCTGTCAGGTAAGGAAAGTGCTGCTGTTGAATCAGCCTCAAGCCAGGGGCTTCCCAGGTGGTGCTGGTGATAAAGAACCTGCCTGCCAATCCAAGAGCAAAAGACACAGGTTCGATCCCTGGGCTGGGAAGATGCCCTTAGGAGGGCTCGGCAATTCGCTCCAGTATTCTTGCGTGGAGAATCCCATGGACAGAGGAGCCTGGTGGGCTTTAGCCCATAAGGTCACACAGAGTTGGACATGACTGAAGTGACTTAGCAAGCCAGTGCAGAGGACAGGAGTCAATTCCACCAACAGACCCACCACCTCTTCTCTCTCCACCCAAGGCCTCCGGGGAGTTCCTGATGAACTTCAGGCAGAAAAATGATGGCCTTGGGCCAGTGAGCCCCTTGCAGAATGGATGTACCTTGTCCCTAAACTGTGTCAAGTTAGAATTCCCAGGGATCTCTCCCAGGAGAGAACACTAAAACCTGGGACACAGGCAGGTTTTGCCAATTCCCACTTGGCTATTAATTATCACTGATAAAGTTTCCACAAATTATCATTGAGCTCCTCATGTCATTGGACCAAATTCAAAAAGTACCAGAGCCTCTTCACCACGAGATGCTCCTAAACGATGGGGACAGGGAAGGGATTGTCTGCAAGTTGGGGATTCCCTGAGACAGCTCATCTTAAGGCTTCCAAGCAATAGCTGTGGGCCATCACCTTGAGAGGGAGTCTGACTGCTTGGAATGACGCCATCTTGTTGTTATTGAAAAGGGGAGAGGGACTTCCCTGGTGGTCCAGGGGTTAAGAATCTGCCTGCTAATGCAGAGGATGTGGGTTCCATCCCTGGTCTGGGAAGACCCCACATGCCGTGAGACAGCAAAGCCCATGGGCTGCAGCTGCTGAAGCCACATGTCCAGAGCCCGTGCTCTGCAACAAGGGAAGCCAGCAGTGTGAGTGCAGCCTCCATTCACTGCAAGTAGAGAAAGCCCACTTGCAGCAACAAAGACGCAGCCCAACCAAAAAGAAATGAATGAACTTTGAAAAAACAGAAAAGGGGAAAAATGAGCCCCATATTATAACATGCAAAGAGACCTAATAGATCCAGGGGAGCAAGGGGACAGGAATGTCACGCACCCCTCGGGTCTCCTCGGAGCGGCCCACCTCCCGACCGTCTCTTGGCTTGTTCCCCCCCAGCTGTCTGCACTCCCAGCTGACTCAATTCAGATCCAAAGTGCTCTGGCACCTGGGACAGAACAGCCACATGCCCTGGACAAGCTGGACTCCCCTCCCGGGCCGCCACTCCCTAGACCTAGTGACACACAGCTGCAGTGCTGGTCTTCTGCCCGCTCCTCTGCGTGAAGCCCCCACCCCAAGTCCGCAGCCTGACTGCCCACTGGAGGCCGAATGAAGAAGCTGAGAAGGGAGCGCCTCGCAGGGCAAACTTCAGCCAACGAGACTGAAGGCATCTAGGCAGACGGCGTCTCCCCTCTGCCCTCCCACAAAGGGCTGAGGATAATCCCTCCTTCCAGTCTATCCACAGACGCCCCACCAGCCACGCAGACTCACCTGCCAAGCATCTGCACGTCCCTTTGGGCTTGCTGGGAAGTGGCCCCTGGGTGCGATGCCTCACATCACGCTGTGCCCACCCCCTGGCCTTTCTCTGTGCCCCCTTCTTCCTGCCTGGTTGGCATCTCTCATGAAGAAGCATCATGCCATTTTCATCTTTGCCTCTGGCTGTTTCCTAGAAAACCCAGAGTAAGCCATACTTCAGGTATTTATTTTCATTTTGAAATTTTTTTTGAATAGAATATTTAAAGCTGTGGCCTTTTCTTTCAGTAACTGTTTTCTGACTCAGGGAGTCAAAGCAAGAAATAACAAAGGCTCATCAGTACCATTTACCCAAGTTCCATATATACACATTAATATAGAATATTTGCTTTTCTCTTGGACTTACTTCATTCCACATGACAAACTCTCAGTTTGTCCATCTCAGTCAGCTGACTCAGGTTCATATTCCATTGTTTATATGTACCACGACTTCTTTAACCATTCACCTGCCAATGGACATATAGTTGGCTTCCAGGCCTTGCAAGTTGTAAATAATGCTGCAATGAACAATGGAGTACGTGTGTCCTTTTTAATTATGTTTTTTTTTTTCACAGTATATGCCCAGTAGTGGGATTGCTGAGTCATATGGTAATTTTATTCCTAGTTTCTTAAGGAAAAGAAACTCTCCATACTGTTGTCCACAGTGACTGTATCCATTTCTATTACCACCAACAGTGCAAGAGGGTTCCCTTTTCTCCACATCAGGAGAAGAGACACAGACGTAGAGAACAGACTGGTGGACATAGCAGAGGAAGGAGAGGGTGGGACGAACTGAGAGAGGAGCATATGTGAAATAGAGAGCCAGTGGCGCGTTGCTGTATAACCCAGGGGGCTCGGCCTGGGGCTCTGTGACACCTGGAGGAGCTGGGGAGGGCGGGAGGGAGGCTCAAGGAGGGAGGGGATATGTGTACCAGTTCAGTTCAGTTCAGTTCAGTTGCTCAGTCGTGTCCGACTCTTTGCAACCCCATGAACCGCAGCACGCCAGGCCTCCCTGTCCATCACCAACTCCCGGAGTTCACTCAAACCCATGTCCATCGAGTTGGTGATGCCATTCAACCATCTCATCTTCTGTTGTCCCCTTCTCCTCCTGCCCTCAATCTTTCCCAGCATCAGGGTCTTTTCAAATGAGTCAGCTCTTCGCATCAGGTGGCCAAAGTATTGGAGTTTCAGCTTCAGCATCAGTCCCTCCAGAACACCCAGGACTGATCTCCTTTAGGATGGACTGGTTGGATCTCCTTGCAGTCCAAGGGACTCTCAAGAGTCTTCTCCAACACCATAGTTCAAAAGCATCAATTCTTCAGCGCTCAGCTTTCTTTATAGTCCAACTCTGACATCCATACATGACCACTGGAAAAACTATAGCCTTGACTAGATGGACCTTTGTTGGCAAAGTAATGTCTCTGCTTTTTAATATGCTGTCTAGGTTGGTCATAACTTTCCTTCCAAGGAGTAAGCATCTTTTAATTTCATGGCTGCAATCATCATCTGCAGTGATTTTGGAGCCAAGAAAAATAAGGTCAGCCACTGTTTCCATTGTTTCCCCATCTGTTTGTCATGAAGTGATGGGACCAGATGCCATAATCTTAGTTTTCTGAATATACTACCGGAGATCAGTGGAGAAATAACTCCAGAAAGAATGAAGAGATGGAGCCAAAGCAAAAACAACACCCAGTTGTGAATGGGACTGGTGATGGAAGCAGGGTTTGATGCTGTAAAGAGCAATATTGCATAGGAATCTGGAATGTTAGGTCCATGAATCAAGGCAAATTGGAAGTGGTCAAATAGGAAATGACAAGAGTGAATATCAACATTCTAGAAATCAGTGAACTAAGATGGACTGGAATGGGTGAATTTAACTCAGATGACCATTATATCTACTACTGTGGGCAGGATCCCTTAGAAGAAATGGGGTAGCCATCATGGTCAACAAAAGAGTCCGAAATGCAGTACTTGAATGCAATCTCAAAAATGACAGAATGATCTCTGTTCATTTCCAAGGCAAACTATTTAATATCATGGTAATCCAAGTCTATGCCCCGACCAGTAACACTGAAGAATGTGAAGTTGAACAGTTCTATGAAGATCTACAAGACCTTCTAGAACTAACACCCAAAAAAGATGTCCTTTTCATTATAGGGGACTGGAATGCAAAAGTAGGAAGTCAAGAAGCACCTGGAGTAACAGGCAAATTTGGCCTTGGATGCAGAATGAAGCAGGCCAAAGACTAATAGAGTTTTGCCAAAAGAATGCACTGGTCATAGCAAACACCCTCTTCCAACAACACAAGAGAAGACGCTACACATGGACATCACCAGATGGCCAACACCGAAATCAGATTGATTATATTCTTTGCAGCCAAAGATGGAGAAGCTCTATACCATTGGCAAAAACAAGACCGGGAGCTGACTTTGGCTTGGATCATGAACTCCTGATTGCCAAATTCAGACTGAAATTGAAGAAAGTGGGCAACACCACTAGACCATTCAGGTATGACCTAAATCAAATCCCTTATGATTATACAGTGGAAGTGAGAAATAGATTTAAGGGACTAGATCTGATAGATAGAGTGCCTGATGAACTATGGATGGAGGTCCTTGACATTGTACAGGAGACAGGAATCAAGACCATCCCCAGGAAAAAGAAATGCAAAAAAGCAAAATGGCTGTCTGAGGAGGCCTTACAAATAGCTGTGAAAGGAAGGGAAGCGAAAAGCAAAGGAGAAAAGGAAAGATAAACCCATCTGAATGCAGAGTGCCAAAGAATAGCAAGGAGAGATAAGAAAGCCTTCCTCAGCGATCATTGCAAAGAAATAGAGGAAAACAATAGAATGCTGAAGACTAGAGATCTTTTTAAGAAAATTAGAGATACCAAGGGATATGTGTATACCTATAGCTGATTCACATTGTTGTAGGGCGAAACCAACACAACGTTGTTAACCAATTATCCTCCAATTAAAAATTTAAAAAGAGAGAAAAGTAACCCAGGCGGCCACGGAGGACCTGAGCAGGCATGCGCCCAGGAGCGGCCCATTCCCAGGTGCCACCACGAGGGGGCACAGCCAGCTTGTTGGAAGAGGAGCTTCCAGACCCGGGCTACCGGCTGGAGTCTGCAATCCCAGGGAGGCTCCTGCGAAGCCCAGGAAGGCTGCTGTCCTCTCCCTCAGGGGCCCCTGCTCACTGAGGCGCTTCTGCTCTAGGGATCCCCCACCCATGCCCCAGGGCCTTCTCTCCAGTCCTGGTCCCTGTTGACTGGCACATGGCATCCAGGGGCACCCAGCCTGTGAAGCTGAGAGTCCCGCAGTCCCGTGTAGTCCAAAGGTGCCACTGCCTGCGGGTCCCTCTCCCTGCAGCTCTCTGGCCCCGAGGCTGGCCCACCTTTTCCAGGACATCCCTGGGGTCATGGGACTTCAGAGCAGCCAGCCGCACACGGCACCCAGGAACGGCCGGGCAGCATGAACGGTGTGCCCTCGTTCCCAGGGCCAGGGGTCTGAAGGGTGAGTCGTGGGAGCAGAGCAGGCGTAGGGCGGACCAGTGTCACCAGATGCCACTGCCGTGGCTTCCGGAGGGGGATCAGAGTAGCGACAGCCGGGGTCTGACAGGGTGTTGTTGCCACTGGCCGGGAGTGGGCTTGCTGGGTGGTGGGGAAGGCACGTGGGGGGAACAACCAAGTCCTCTCTCCACGGTGTCCCCGGGGATGGCGCTGCCCGCTGACGCCCCCTCCTCACAATGCGAAGGGGAGGGGCTGGCCTGGGCCTGGCGGCCCCCGCTCCCTGCAGACACCCGCCTGGCTCGCCTCCCCCCAGCTCGGAGTCCCTCTCAGCCCTTGCTAAACATTCGGGAAGAGTCCTTGGGTCACTTTGGAAAAAAATCAGAGTTCCCATCCTCCCTGATTCCATTTGTTGGTAGAGTGGTGTGGACTGGGGTGCTCACTGCCCCTGGGAAAGGCTTGAGGGGCAGAGGCGGTGATGGACACCCTCCCTCGGGGGTGAGAAGCAGCCACCCTCAGGGCCCAGGAGCCCCTCTGCTGACCAAGCCTGACCCCACCGTCCTTTCACCCTGTGACCCCAAGGATAGCTTCCCGGCTGTCCTCTCCCCCGCCCCACACCCCGGGGGAGTGTGGCAGCCCCCGCCTGATTCCTCCTTCAGGGGTCAGCTCTTAACCCCCCACCCCCAACCCAGGGCCCAGGCCCGGTGGAGAGGGGGTGAGATTCCTGTCTGTTCTGGGGGCCCAAACTGGGTCCCACTGCTTCTGGCTGCACTTTGGGAAGCTGTGGCCCTGGGGTCCAGCCAAGCTCTAGGGGGGCCCTGGCCCCCGTCCCTCCACCTGGGCCTCCCAGCCCCTCAGTCCTCCCCCTGGATCCACCCTCATGGAATCACTGGAAGAGGCATTGGCCAGTCACTCTGGGGGGAACTCCGGCCCCAGCCTTGGGCCCTCACACAACACGCCAGTGTGACCAGTCTCGTTTTCAAGTAAAACCTCAGGCATCCTTTCCTCTGTTATAGACTTGAAAGTGAAAGTGTTAGTCTCTCAGTCATGTCTGACTCTGTGACCCTGTGGACTGTAGCCTGCCAGTCTCCTCTGTCCCTGGGATTTTCCAGGCAAGAATACTGGAACGGGTTGCCATTTCCTACTCCAGAAGAAAAAAAAAAACCACTTTCTAGTTTCAAAAGTATTTCACTGTAGAAAATGTTCAAGTTAAAATAGCAAATAAGAAATTTAAAACCACACATAATTCCAACAGACTCAAGCACTACAGAAACGACATATATATGAAAGTTGCTCAGTCATATCCGACTCTCTGCGACCCCATGGACCTTGGCCCACCAGGCTCCTCTGTCCATGGAATCCTCCAGGTAAGAATACTGGAGTAGGCAGCTGTTCCTTTCTCCAGGGAATCTTCCCAATCCAGGGTTCGAACCCAGGTCTCCCACGTTGCAGGCGGATTCTTTATCATCTGACCACCAGGGAAGTCCTGGGTACGTGCTAAACAAACTCCTTTCCCAGCTATGTTTGTACAAAATACTTTTTTTTTTTTTTTAATTTTCCAGTGGGGAACGTGGGTTGGATTCCTGGTCTGGGAGGATCCCACATGCCATGGGGCAGCTAAGCCCGTGCACCACAACTCCTGAAGCCCGCAGGCCCTAGCCTGTGCTCTGCAGCAAGAGAAGTCAGTGCAAAGAAGCCGGGCACCGCGGCCAGAGAGCCGTTGGCTCTCCACGACTAGAGGGAAGCCTGCCCGCGGCAATGAAGGCTTTATAATAAGAAGAAAGTGAAGGACTGTGTGAAGGACACACTGGACAGCACCCGCTCCCCCTCAGCCCGTCTGTTCCTCTGACCCTCCCCAGGCAGCTCTCCTGCCACAGATACTATGCCGCAAAGAAACATGTGTCACTTCAGGTCAGGTTATGGATGTTTTCTTCGACGAGTGGAAGTGGACGTGGTCCATTTTGCGGCTTGCAGGATCTTAGTTTCCTGATCTGGGATCGAACCCAGGCCCCAAGCAGTGGAAGCGCGGAGTCCTACTCACTGGGCCTCAGCTCATTTTCTACAAAATGGCCACACTGTCATGTAATTATTTTCCTCTTTCTCTCTTGCTGGATATTTTGAGATTTTTCAGTTTATTCTACAGCAAGTATCCTTGTGCATATTATTTCTGATACATACACTTTTCAGAAGTAGAATCCTTACCTCAAAGATCTTGTTGAAGGTAAGAGAAGACTCTTAATCTCTTTATTAAGATAAGAAATCTAGCAGAGGCAATACAGTCTGTTGTTTGTCTGAGAAATCTCTTAGGTACTTAACACTGTTTCGGAATCCAGAAATGTGATTACACACGGTTACCAGGTAAGATCAGCAAGCAGCCTGCAGTTTTCTATTGAAAGTTGTTCTCATGAGTCATGGCAACAAATTCTAAAGTCTTAGAAACATTTCGATCCTTCTGTTTAAATAACAGATTCATTGTAACTGAGAAATGAGAAGCGGTAACAGTATAAATGTTCAGACAAGTCTCATTTTATACCAGAAATCAAGACTTATACCTATGTTCAGTTCAGTCGCTCAGTCGTGTCCGACTCTTTGTGGCCCATGAACTGCAGCACGCCAGGCCTCCCTGTCCATCACCAACTCCCGGAGTTCACTCAAACTCACGTCCATTGAGTCGGTGATGCCATCCAGCCATCTTATCCTCTGTCGTCCCCTTCTCCTCCTGCCCCCAATCTGTCCCAGCATCAGAGTCTTTTCCAATGAGTAAGAGGTCTGAATTGGTCTGAAATGAATGTCTTTCATTAAGTTTCAAAATTCAGAATTATATCTTTCCCTTCATGATTCCGAGGGAAAGAAGACATCTTTAATTCTTTCTCAGCTTCCTTTTGTTAACTGTATACCCTTTCGTTTTTGAGGCCAGGCTCTGGAAATTAACTAGTTGGCCTTTGAGAAGAAAAAATCAGATGTGTGGAGCTCCCTTGTACCGAGCCAAAAAAGAGAAATAAATGAATAAGATCTTAATTAATAACAGCTAAATAAGGAGCACACATGATTTCTCTTCGTCAAAGAATAGAAAAGCTTTTTAGTGGCTACTGCTAAGTCCCTTCAGTCATGTCCAACTCTGTGCGACCCCAGAGACAGCAGCCCACCAGGCTCCCCTGTCCCTGGGATTCTCCAGGCAAGAACACTGGAGTGAGTTGCCATTTCCTTCTCCAATGCAGGAAAGTGACAAGTGAAAGTGAAGTCGCTCAGCCGTGTCCGACCCTCAGCGATCCCATGGACTGCAGCATTCCAGGCTCCTCCGTCCATGGGATTTTAGTGGATACCACAGTAATTAATTCAAAAAAGACTAAGGTCAATTCATTCTTCTGCCAATAGGGAGCCAGTTTCCTCACAATTTTGCTGGAACTGGAGGCAATTATCTGGTTTATTTTTGGACAATCTGATGGGATGCAAACACACCAAATGCGCAAGTTTTCATGCTTTTTAAAAGGGGGCTTTATTGAGATGTAACTGACAGCAACCAACTGCACATATTTGAAGTTTACAGTTCAGTAATCTTTCATATGTATATATCCTCATGAAACTGTCATGGCAATAAAGATAACACATCAGCACCACTGAAAGCTTCTTCATGCCCTTTGTCATCGCTCTCCTCACCCACCCTGCTCACCACCCCTGGGCGAGGACAGATTCCTTCTAAGCAAGATCAGCTACCATTTCCCAGCGGTGAGGCTGACAACAACCAGGAACTTCCCCTCCCGCTCTGGCAGTGTAATTTCACACCCTCTGTGGAGGGCCCTTTGACAATATCAGTCAAGGTAACAAATGCAGGACTGAGCCAGCCATTCTAGGAATGAATCTGATGAGCACTCTAATATCCATTGGAAACAGCACAGGTACCAGGATAGTCTCCTCAATTGTAGTAGCAAAACACTGGAAACTCCCTGAATGTCCAGTAGTAGACACCAGGGAAATAATCCAGTGACTCAAACAATGGAGTAATATGCAGCCGTGAAAGAGAATGAGGAAGCTTTCTTAGTTCTGGGGCAGAAATTATCCCCAGATACGACGTAAAGGGGAAAGTGTGTGTGCAGAGCAGTGGGTGGTCCCCGTCCACTCCTGTAACTCTTCATCTTGTAAAACGGGTACTTTATACTAAACAAGAACTCCCCATTCTCTCCCTCAACCCCGAGCCCGTGGCAACCACCATCACTCTCCCTGACTCTGTGCAGTGCCTGCATGCGTGATCATTCTTTGCGGACCACCACGAGAGCTATGCTCCTGACCCTGCCTCTCACCCTCCCCTGTCCCTTCCCTCGGGAGAAAGAGGAAGCACTTAACCTGGCTGGCAGTTGGGTGGTGGTGTTTGGCCTCTTTCTCTCTCTTGTTGATTAATTCTGTTCCACGGTCTCCTTCTGTCTCCAAGCAGGGAATCTGCCTGGAGGGAAGCACCACGGCCCCTGTCCAAGGGGGTCTGTGCCCAGGAGTGGCGGTCAGTGTTGCACAGCCTGAGCCTGCACTGAAAGCCACATCCCCCTACCAGCTTTCTCGGTAGTCCTGAGGATGTTCTGGTCTTCACCTGCCTGCCAGACTCAGGTTGTGCCCAGGCAGGTCATCTCCAGCAATGAGGTTGTGTGCCAGGAGGGTATACACATGCCATGCGTGCATCCCGTAAGGAGTGTGTGTATTTCATGTATGTGGAAAATGCACACGACATAAAACTCACCATCTTAGCCATTTTAAGGTCACTGTGGTATTAGACACACATGCTCACATTGCTGCGCAAGCGTCGTCACCATCCATCCCTGGAGCTCTTTTCGTCGCGTAAAATGGGTACTTAATACTAAACAAGAACTCCCCATTCTCTCCCTCAACCCCGAGCCCATGGCAACCACCGTCACTCTCCCTGACTCTGTGATTTCAGATACTCTAAG
Source organism: Aepyceros melampus (assembly GCA_006408695.1). Classification (NCBI taxonomy): domain Eukaryota; kingdom Metazoa; phylum Chordata; class Mammalia; order Artiodactyla; family Bovidae; genus Aepyceros; species Aepyceros melampus. Next base: position 71,164 of record SJXQ01012974.1, on the reverse strand, counting down.
TGCTTCATCTAACTGGAATCGTGCAATATCTGTCTTTTTGTGACTGGCTCCTTTCACTCTGCACGATATCCTCCAGGTTCATCCACGCTGTAGCATGTGTCAGAATTCCCTTCCTTTTTGAGACTGAACAATTAATTTTGCTCTAATTCAGTGGTTCAGTTCAGTTCAGTCGCTCAGTCGTGTCCGACTCTTTGCGACCCCATGAATCGCAGCACGCCAGGCCTCCCTGTCCATCACCAACTCCCGGAGTTCACTCAGACTCACGTCCATCAAGTCCGTGATGCCATCCAGCCATCTCATCCTCTGTCGTCCCCTTCTCCTCCTACCCCCAATCCCTCCCAGCATCAGGGTCTTTTCCAATGAGTCAACTCTTTGCATGAGGTGGCCCAAGTACTGGAGCTTCAATTTTAGCATCATTCCTTCCAAAGAGAGCCCCTTTGAATCCAGGTTTCGTTCTGCTGTATGGGGTGCTGCCCTGTCTGTATCCGTCCATCCATCAGCGGACGCTGGGGTTGCTTCCATGCGTTAGCCACTGTGACTGCTGCTCCTGTGGATGTGAGCGTGAGAAGTCTCTCTGAGCCCCTCCTCTCACTTTAGAGCCTGTGCCCAGAAGGAGGGTAATGGAGACAGGGCAGTCTTTAAAAAACTCAAGGACCACCATATGTTTCCAGCACATTTGCATTCCCACCCACAGTGCCCAAGGGCTCCAGTTTCTCTACATCCTCACCAGCTGTTTTTTTCAATTTTTTGATAGTAGCCATCCTCGTGGGTGTGAGGTTGATATCTCACTGCAGTTCTGATTTGCATTATCACTAAGGATTAGGGATATTGAGCGTCTTTTCATGTGCTTATTGGCTATTTATATATCTTCTTTGGAGAGATGTCTCTTTAAGCCTTTTGCCCACTTTTGAACCAGCTAGTGTGTGTGTGCGTGGGGGGGTTATTTCTATTATTGTTGAGTTTTAGAAGTTCTTGACGTATCCTGGATATTAATCCCTTGCAATGCAGAACACCCGAGTTCAGTCCCTGGGTGGGGAAGATCCCCTGGAGAAGGGAATGGTTACCTACTCCAGTGGACTTCTCTGGTGGCTCAGACAGTAAAGCCTCTGTCTACAATGCGGGAGACCCGGGTTCGAGCCCTGGGTTGGGAAGATCCCCTGGAGAAGGAAATGGCAGTCCAGTCCAGTACTATTGCCTGGAGAATTCCATGGACAGAGGAGCCTGGCAGGCTATAGTCCACGGGGTGGCAAAGAGGACTGAGTGGCTAACACTTTCACTTTTTCACCAGATATATGGTTTCCAAATAGTCTCTCCCATTCTGTGGGTAGTATTTTCACTCTGTGGATAGTGTCCTTTGAAGAAAGACAAATTTAAAAATTTTCATGAAGCCCAACTTGTCTGTTTCTAATTTCATTACCTATGCCTTTGGTAATATGCCAAGAAATCATTACCAAATCCAGTACCATGAAGCTTTTGACCTGTGCTTCCTTCTAACAGATTTATAGTTTCAGGTCCATCATTTAGGTCTTGATCTATTTTTACCTAATTTTTGTAAATAGTGTTAGGTAAGTGAGCGACAGAACTGAACTGAACTGAACTGAAGGGCATAATTTCATTCTGTTGCATGTGAGTATCCAGTTTTCTGAGCTCATTTGTTGAAAAGATTGTCCTTTCCCTATTGAATGCTCTTGGCACTCTTGCCAAAAATTACTTGACCATGTATATGAGGATGTATCACTGATCCTTTTCATGATGCCAATTGTTTTGCTGTTCACACTGTCTGCACTGTTCGCTGAACCCAGCGTAGGCCAGGCTCAAACTAAGAGACTGGAAGGAGACCGGAGGAAACATAGGAATGTCTGTTCTTCCCTGGCTGGCATGGCAGCCGTAAGACAGCCTCTCCCCTGGCTGATGCAGCAGCGGTCGCAGCAGCTATAGCTTAACCATAATGCAGCAATTACGTAGCCACAACACAGGCTCACGTAACATAACCATGGTGTCGCTCCGGTATAGCCCCAGTGCAGCAGCAGCCAAGGCTTTCATGGTGAAACTCATACAGGCGAACCGCACAAAGCAGCCCATGAGCAAGCGAGTGCCTCGTGGCGCGCATGTGTAGTGCTGTGAGTGAGCTTGGCTGTTACAGAACCATGCAAAGTCACTGTGTACAGAGGATGTGAGAGCGTGGGTGAGAGAGCCTGACGGGCACCACCTTCTTGGTTTCCCCACAGAGGGCTTCCGTCTGCACTCTCCATTGTATTCCACTGGCCTATGTCTGTCTTTATGCCAGAGCCACAGCTGCTTTACTATAGCTTTGTAGGAAACTTTGAAATCAGGATGTGTGAGTCCTCAGTTTTGCTCTTTTTCAAGATTATTTTGGCCATTTGGGGCCCCTTGAGAGTATATGCGATTTTTAGAATGGGATTTTCTGTTTCTGCATGTTCTACAAGTGTCATTACTTTGAAGAACTGGGATTTTGATAGGGATAGCATTGGCTCTGTAGATCACTTTGGATAGCATTCGTATCTTAACAATATTAAGTTTTCCAGTCCGTGAACATGGGACGCGTTGCGGTTTATTTGTGCTTCTTTCATTTCCTTCGGCAGTGTTTTGTAGTTCGCATTGTACACCTCCTAGGTTAGGGAAATGCTTAAGAACTTTCTTTATGTCTCAACCTTGTCTGTCCCTCACTTCCTGCACGACTGTCTTCTTTTATGATTGATTTTTCTTTTTTTATAATGAAATGTTTACATTCTTTTCTCATTTCCTTTTGCATATATTATATAGCTGGTTTCTTTGCGGTTACCATGGGGATTCCATTTAACATCCTAAAGTTATAACACCCAAATTTAAATTTATACCAGCTTAACTTTAATGACATACGGACCTCTGCTCCCTTACAGCTCTTCTTTCACGGTCAGTATCACAAAACTGCATCACTAAGCGCGGTGGTGTCTGTCCCAGGCTGCTAGCAGGGGTGCGCTTGGCTAGGAGTACCTGCGGCACTGGCGGGGCGCTGTGTTTCAGTGAACGCCACAGGCCTTCTGCCACCAGGACCAGGGTTGTGACTGGGCTGGCCTTGTGTTTCTTGTTATGATTGCAGGACACACTTCAGCAAACACCCATCAGGGAACTTTGAGGAACAAGCTTTATTACTCACAGGCCCTGGAGGGTGCACGGCACACCGAGGACCACACAGGTTGTGGGAGAGAAAGAGAGACAGAGACAGAGACAGAGAATGTGGGGCCTTGCCCTTGTCATGGCCCAAAGATGGTGTCTGGGGTCATGTGGTCACTCGTCACTGAAACACGTAGCAGGAGTTAGGGTTTAGTTTTCTTTCAAATTGTCAGTTTTCTAGGTTTACCACAGTGTTCCGAAAGGGGAACTTCTTGAGTGTGGGAGGCCTAGTTCCTTAACTTGCTGTTTTGATAGTAGCTGTTTCATATAGCTGGAAATATGTTTATTTAAAATGGATGTCTTCTGAAATGGATGCCTCAGCACTTACATTGCAATCAAAAGCTTAATGTTACATACCTACACTACACTTATCTTCCCCAAAATATAAACCATTAATTCTTTTAAGTGCATTATTCTCCTAAATTTCATGGAAAACAAGATTTGGAGTTCCAAACCAAAGGTACAGTAATACTAGCTTTACACTAGAAATTTTTTTTTTTAAGTGTATTCATCACTTATTGGGTAGAAAACAAGCAAAGGTACAAGTACAAACCATTTTTACAATAATACTAGCTTTTATAACTGCTCATGTATTTACCTGTATTGAGATCTAAATTTCTCCTTGTGGCTTCAGGTTTACCGTCTAATGCCCTTTCACTTCATCTTGGATGACTCCTTTGAGCATTTCTTGCAGGTCAGGTCTAGTGGTCATGGAGTCTTTCAATTTTGTTTATTAGGGAATATGATCATTCCTGGTCTTCCCAGGTGGTGCTAGTAGTAAGAATCTGCCTGCCAATGCAGGAGACATAAAAGAAGCAGGTTTGATTGCTGTGTCAGGAAGATCTCTTGGAGGAGGCCATGAGAACCCACTCCAGTATTCTTGCCTGAATAATCCCGTGGACAGAGGAGTCTGCTGAGCTACAGTCCATGGAGTCACAAAGAATCAGACACAGCTAAAGCAACTTAGCACACACGCACATGTTCATTTCTCTCTCACTTTTGAAGGACAGTTTTGCTGGATATACGATTCTTGGTTGACAGGTTTTTAATTTTAGCATTTGCGTATACTGGCCCACTGTCTTCTGCCTTACAAAATTTTATATGCATATCCGGCTGTGCCAGGCCTTAGCTGCAGCATGTAGGATCTTTAGTGGTGGCATGTGGGATCTAGTTCCCTGACTATAGATGGAACCCGAGCCCCCTGCATTGGGAATGCAGTCTTAGTCACAGGGCCACCAGGGAAGTCCCATGGCCTCCAAAACTTCTGGTGAGAAATCTGGTGATGGCCTTATTGAAAATCCCTTGTATGTGATGATGTGATGATTCACTTCTCTCTTGCTGTTTTCAGGAGAGTGGAAAAGCTGGCTTGAAACTCAACATTAAAAAAAAAAAGATCATGGCATCTGGTCCCATCACTTCATGGCTAATAGAAGGGGGAAAAGTGGAAGGAGTAACAGGTTTTCTTTTCTTGGGCTCCAAAATCCCTGCAGATAGTGACTACAGCCATGGAATTAAAAGACACTTGCTCCTTGGAAGGAAACTATGCAAACCTAGACAGTGTATTAAAAACCAGAGATATCACTGTGCAGACAAAGGTCTGTATAATTAAGCTATGGTTTTTTCAATAGTCATGTACAGATGTGAGAAGTGGACCATAAAGAAGGCTGAGTGCCAAAAAATTGATGTTTTTAAATTGTGGTGCCAGAGAATACTCTTGAGAATCCCTTGGACAGCAAGATCAAACCAGTCACTCCTAAGGAAATCAACCCTGAATATTCATTGGAAGGACTGATGCTGAAGCTGAAGCTCCAATAATTCAACCACTTGATGTGAAGAGCCAACTCACTGGCAAAGACCCTGATCCTGGGAAAAATTGAAGGCAGGAAAAGCAGGGAACAATAGGATGAGATGGTTGGATGGCATCACTGACTCACTGGACATGAATCTGAGCAAACTCTGGGAGATAGTGAAGGACAGGGAAGCCTGGCTGCTGTAGTCCATGGGGTTGCAAAGAGTCAGACATGACTTAGCAGCTGAACAACAACAAATTGTAATTTTCAGCTCCAGAATTTTGGGGAGGAGGGAGTTCTTTTTAGGTTTTCTCTTTACTGATATTTTCATTTTGTTCCCACATTGTTTCCTTGACTTTCTTCCCATCTTCCTTTCTTTGAGCTTCTGTAAGAGAATTGTTTTAAAGTCTTGGTCAAGTTTATCTGCCATCAGGTCTTTTACAGAAATAGTTTCTGTTGTTTACTTTTCTCCTGTGAATGGGCCGTATGTTCCTGTTTCTTTCTATGTCTTGTGATTTTTTGGTTGTACAGTGGGCATTTCCATTTCATAATGTAGTAACTCTGGAAATCAGATTTTCCTCCTTCCCCAGGGTTTTCTGGGTTTTATTATTGTTTTTACTTTTATTGTTGCAGGCTGTCTCTGTGCAGAGGATTAGCCTGAGGTGTGAATATAATATCTTACTGAGTCTTTCCTGGGTGTATGCTGTCACTTCCGAATTTCCCCCAACTATGCAGTTCAGGCTGCTCAAAGGGGAAAAACCAAAACATGAAGTAGGAAGGGCAATGGCTCTTTGAGTGCTCTGCAGGTCACTTCCGCCAGCAGGGGCAGGTCTTGCAGCAGTGGAGAGGGAGGCCTGCAGCAACAACAGCTGCCACCTCTCTGTGGTCAGACACAGCACCGGTGCTGAGAGCACAGGTTCCCAGTGTTTGGAGGGCAGAGTCCTTGTTGCCCACCTAAGCTCCCACATGCTATGTGCAGGCTGCTCCAAGAACATGTAAATAGCTAGCTGCCAAATGGCTGGGAGAAGAGGATGGGTAGCTGCTACTGTGCTAAGAGCTGAAATTGGCCAAAACTAATCACCAACCAAAATTTATCATCCAAATATTCCCCTAGAACTTGCAAACCTTCAACAGAATCCAGAGTTCCAAAATAATTGCACCAGAAAGACTCTGTCCATGTGATTGTTGTCTAGGTGGGGAGAGAGAGTCCTTGTTCTTCTTATTCTGTCATCTTCCCAGAATCTTCTCCAAGGTGTATTTTGTACAGAGATTATACAATGCACATATACATGTATAATCACCCCAGATGACAGTATTGTTCCCTCAGAAAATCAAAGAAACTAAAAGCCCTTTAGAACAAATAATACAATCTGATAAGTTCACTGATTAGAAAAGAAATGTCTGTACAAAACTCCTTAGATTAACACTTTATGCTCAGGACCTTATAAGATAATTTTTAGAGGAAAAGGTCTGATTCACAATATTGGCTAAAACCATGAAAAGCCTAGTAACAAGTTTGAAAAGAATTATTTAAGACCTAGATGATAGCAACTCAGTAGAGAAAGCTTCAAACTAAAAATCAAGGAGGAGGACCAGAATTTACGGGTAGAGTGAAAGGGACTGCGTGTAGTGGTGGGAGTGGCAGGGGGCGGAGACCTAACTTTTTAATTATGAGCTTAGAACTGCTATTTGACTTTTTTGAACAATCGTTGCCTTGCTGACCTGGTAAAAATATAAATTAAACTTAAAATTTCACAGGACAGAACAAATTTGGTGAGGAGTTACAAGATAATTTGGAACCTTGGAATTACATTTTTAAAAATAAATATTGAAATGTCCTTGAGAGATTTTGTGCTAAGTTACAGGCACACCAATGGCGGGTGCATGTCTTGATTCCCACCACTTTTCTCATGTGACCCTGGGAGTGAGTGTCATCCGAGGAGTGAGGCACCTAGGGCACCAGTTTATGTGTGGGCTGGTGTCTGCCTGATCCTGAGATGAGCACCTCTTTAAATTCTGTGTCCTGGCGCTTCACTGTTTGATCCTAGTCCTACCCCTGATTGTGTCCCTGGGCAATTGCAAAGATTACTGCCACCACTGAAGACTTGAAAGAAGCAGGAATGGGAACGCCTATTACATTCCCACACACCTAACTAGCCAGCTTAGCCTGTGCAGATGTTGGGTGGATCTTGGAGAAGGACTCTGAACTGTGAGAAGTGGAATCAGGCAGTGACTGCCCTTGTACTTGCTGTCCCAGATGTAGTGGGTTTACTGGGGCAAATCACAACGGCCCTGGCATTAGGCATGTGACTACTAGACTCGTCACTGTCTTCTTCTCTGTACTAATTATCAAGGACCATCAGAAACAGTTTGCTTTTACCTGGCAGGACCAGCAGTATACCTTAACAAGCTTGCCTCTTAACTATGTAAATTCTCCTGCTCTCTGCCACAGTATATTCCGCAGAGATCTCCACTATCTTTCTTACCATTTGTAACCAGTGCTTTTTTAAAAGCTGAGGGAAACATTTAATTTGCGTATGTCACCTAGGAATTCTTCCTTTATGAATTCTAACCCAGCAAGTCTGCGGCAGGCATTCTGCGTTTCTAAGCACGTTCAGGGGAAGCCGCGCTGCTAATCTTTTGGCCAGTCTGCTAGCATCAAGGTCTTAACACGCTGACCTTTTAAAATACAGTCACACAAAAGCACAAAAATGTTCTGTTTTAATCTATGCTTAGCTTACTTGTTGCAGAAAGAAATTCTTCTTTACATTGTGGTAATATATGCATAACATAAAATTCCCGTTTTAAGCAATTTTTGTATACAGTTTAGTAGCACTGAGTACATTTATGTTGTTATGCAACCCTCACCAGCATCTTGAGAACTTTTTTCCTCGCAAAATTAAAACTCAGTCCCCATTAAATAATAACTCCCCATTCCCTCCTCATCCCAGCCCCTCACAACCACCATTCTATTTTTCATCTCTATGAATTGATCTTATTCAACTGAACATTACAACTGGTCAACCACATTGATGACATCATGCTGATTAGATCTGATAAAGAGGAAATAGGAAGTACTTCAGATACCTTAATAAGATACATGTGAACTATAGGATGGGTGATAACCCCTCCCCCACCAAAAAAATTTAGGGGCCTGTGATTTTAAATTTCTGGGAATTATTTGGTCTGGAGAATTTTAAAACATCCCCTCTAGGATGAAAGGCAAGTTGCTGCATGTTTTACCAGCTACCATGAAAAAAGGGCTTCCCTTGTGGCTCAGCTAGTCAAGAATCTGCCTGCAATGTGGAGCCCTGGGTTTGATCCCTGGGTTGGGAAGATCCCCTGGAGAAGGGAAAGGCCGCCCACTCCCGTATTCTGGCCCGGGGAATTCCAGGACTGTATAGTCCATGGTGTTGCAAAGAGTTGGACACGACTGAGTGACTTTCACTTTCATGAAAAAAAAAAAAAGAGGCAAATTCTTGGTAGGTCCTTTTAGACTTTGGAAGCAACACATCTTGGTGTGCTGTGAGATGACCCATCTGCAGAGTTCCCTGTTGGTAGCCAGTTTCAAGAGGAGACCAGAGCAAGGGAAGGCTCTGCAGGTTGAGGCCACTCTTCCACACAAGCTGCTGTACCTGTTGTGTAGGTTACCACCTATAATCTGGCAGATCCAGTGATGCTCAAAATACCCATGACAGCATCCACAGGAAAAGATCTCTGGAGCAACCCTCCACTCTCTTCTTCAGCTGACTATTTTCCTTCTGAGAAACTGCTGGTTTGCATTTGGATTCAGTGGAGACTGAATCCCCATCCATGGACACCCAGTGACCACTCAGCAGAGTTTCCCATCATGAGCTAAGTGTTGTTAGACCCACTTAGCTAGAAGGTTTGGTGTGTCCTGTAGCTCTTCCATCATCAGGGTCTGAATGAAAGACTCAAGCTCAGGCAGGCCCATGAGGCACAAGCACTGGATTGGCCAAAAAGTTCATTGGGTTTTCCTGGAAGATGTTACAAATGAACTTTTTGGCCAACCCAGTAATAAGAGTAGAAAGCGACTCCAACACCAATTCCCGCTGCATCGCCTCGCCTCCCTTCTCTCAGCCTATGCCTGAGGCCTCTGGGGCTGTGGAGTAAGAAACACTCCAGCCTGATTGTCGGCGGGTCTATTGATACGCTGGTTCTCCCTGGAAGTGGACTGCAGCCCCACTCAGCAGTGACCCTGAAGGGTGCTGGTGAAGGAGCCTCCACCCAGGCTGCAGGGCTCGGAGCAATGTGTTTGGCTGTCGACGATGTGTAGAGGGAGAGATGGCCAGAGAGGCGGATTTACACTAATTTAGACAGTGGCTAACACTTTGGCTGGAGGACACCAAACAGAATTGGGAGTTTCTGACAAGAAAGCCTGGGGAAGAAGTGTGTAGGTAGACCACCTCTCAAAGTGGGTGCCGACAGAGATCTGTTCCCCGTGTGAAAGCTTATCCAAGGGCTTCCACTTCAGTAGCGATTGGTTAATCAGGTGAGAGGACGAAAGTCTGGGTAGTTGTCATCAACCTTTGTCATAGTTTGCTCCAGTTTCCTTAACAAACCACAGTAGCACAAACTGGGTGAGCAGCAGAAGTATGTGCCTCACAGTCTGGAAGCTGGAAGTCCAGGACTGAGCTGTTGGGAGGCTGCTCCTTCTGAGTGCTGGCAAGAAATTTGTTCATGCTTCTCGCCTCACTTCTGGAGGCTCTCTGGGGGCCTTTGGTGTTCCCTGGCTTGCAGGAGCATCGCCCCAATCTCTGCTCTCATCCTCACATGGTGTTCTCCCTGTATGTGTGTGTGTTTCCAACTCTCTCTTAAAACGTATACACTGATGTATTTTGGCTGTGCTGGATCTCAGTAGTGGCATGCAGGTTCTTATTTGCACTGTGTAGGGCTTAGTTGCTCCACAGCACGTGGGATCCTAGTTCCCGGTCCAGGGATCGAACCCACGTCCCCTGCATTGGAAGGCATATTCTCAGCCACTGGACCATGAGAAAAGTCCCTCCCCTTTCTACTGATATAAGATCAGCAGTCATATTGGACTAGGACCCACCCTAATGACCTTATTTTAGCTGATTACCTCTGTAAGGATGGTGTCTCCAAATGAAGTCACTTTCTCAGGTACTGGGCATCAGGACTTCAGTATGAAGTGGGGAGGGGGACATAAATCAACCTGTAAGAGCCTCTTTTCCCCCGGCTGCTCCAGTGGCTTCGCTATGGCTCCATAAACAAGCAGCTACGGTGACAGGGATGAGACTTCCTCTTCCCAGGCAGCTCTGGCAACTGCCCACTGCCTTATCTTGACAGTGGCGGAAGTCAGCACTCGGCTCTTGGTGGCACCATTCCCCAGGGTCAACAGCCGGCTGCCTGGCAGCAGGTGGCTTACACTGGCCCTCTCCCATCAGCAGGGGCCATGATTCATCCTCCTGGAACAGATGCATTCTGGACAGAGATCTGGCTTGGTTTCCTTGACCATAACTTCCATCAGCGCCACAACTTGCTGACTCACGAAATGCCTTATCTGCCATCGTGGTTCTCCACGCTGCAAGGCTTCTCAGAGAGGGATTCATGTCACAGCTAAGGGGGTGCAGCGGTGTGGGCTCCCGGCCATGGACTTCACTGGTCTCACTGCACACCTGGAAGTGACCAGCCCGATGGAGGGGCTGAATAACCTAGGGAAGATTCGGTTCTGGTGCCAGATGGGAGACAACATCCAGGAAGGACGAGGCTCTCTCTGCTTCATGGGTTTCCATAGAGGTTTGGGTCAGAGACAATTACATGGGTCTGTTTCTGCCGTTGCAAAATGCATGGGTCCAGGGACCCCCCTGGTGATCCAGTGGCTAAGACTTTGAGCTCCCCATCAGGAGGCAGGGTTCGACCCCTGGTGGAGGCACTGGATCCTACATGCCGCCACTCAGAACTGGTGCAGCCAGATAGATAAACAAGTACTGAAAATGCACAGGGCCAGGGCCAGGGAGTGTGGCTGCGGTGGACCCTCTCTTACACCCAAGCTTGAGCACTGCTGACTTGAGGGTCTCAGTCCTCCATGGGGAATACTGCAGCCACGGGGCACCCAGTGGCTTTATTAAATTGAAAGGCAATACTGCCACCTGGCCCTCTGGGGTTTATTATGCAAAAGGCCAGCAAGGGATTGCTCTATGGCTGGCGTGACCAATTCTGTTCCCGGGGGCCATTGTGTGGCCGCTTTGCAGTGAGGATGGGAGGGCTGGCCTGCAGGGCAGGGTGCCCTCTGGAGCTCTTCTGACAATTTCTACAACCTGCAGGAAGGGCTAATGGAAAACCACATCAACCATAGCAGGGCAGGGGAGCCAGGACTCAGACCCCTCGGGGACCTTCCTTCAGGTCATTTCATCACGTACTCCAGCCAGCCTGCCAGCTGAGGTTCTGGCTGCGGGTGGGGGAAATCCAGGCTGAGTAAGAAAAGAAGAATGACTAACGGGAGAAGGAGTCCGCAGACATGGCTTCCCAGCTGTTCTAGAAACTAGAGCTGTGGGAGCTTCGCCTGAGAGTCTTTGCTGCTGCTGCTGCTGCTAAGCCACTTCAGTCATGTCCAACTCTGTGCAACCCTAGAGAAAGCAGCCCACCAGGCTCCCCTGTCCCTGGGGTTCTCCAGGCAAGAACACTGGAGTGGGTTGCCATTTCCTTCTTCAATGGATGCTTGCATGCTAAGTCGCTTCAGCTGTGTTCGACTCTGTGCGACCCCGTGAACAACAGCCCACCAGGCTCCTCTGTCCACAGGATTCTCCAGGCAAGAACACTGGAGTGGGTTGCCATTTCCTTCTCTAAGTCTTCGCTATTTTAATGTTTTTGTGTGTTTTGCAAACTGTTTCCCTCTTGTCTCTCCTTGGCTTTGTTATTGTACTGCAATCTGTTGGAGGTTAACTCTACAGTTCAGACTGCAGGTAACAGAGCATCCAGGGGGCTGTGACTGAGTGTGGGAAGCAGCACAGCCAGGAAGAGATAAGGGGACTCGGGACTGCACGTCCTCATTCTGGGGAGGAGTGAGTACCCCCACTTGTGGGAAGGCTGGGTGGACGGCGTTGAGTGGAAAACGTTCACGGGAGGCTGAGTGCGCAGGAGGTGCATCTGGAAGCCTGTCATCAGTCCATGTCCCCCAGCTCCAAACTCCTCTGTCCTCGCTCCACGTAAGGGTTCTGGAATTTTCTCCCTTGCAGAGTGCTAAGCTTCATCAGTAGCAGGTGCCGGAGGGACCATGAAGCAGGAAGGGGGTCGTCTGTGTCACACCCGTTGGTTGGCGGCCACCTGGCGCATCTTGCCCCGGACCGCTGCCCCCGCCACCTCCCAGGAGGCTCTGCAGCAGGTTCTGAGCGGAGCCCCTACCAGTGCGTGGCTCACCTGGCATCCCAGGGCCTGCCTTTCCAGCAAGTTCTGCAGGCGGAGCGCCTCACTGAACTTTGCTGGGGCTGCGGCCTCCCCACTGAGGCCTGAATCTGGGCCAGGAGCCAATGCGGGGGTCGGGGTGGGACGAGGGGCTCTTCCAGACTCGCTCCTTCCTCGGGGCACTGCTCAACCCTCAGCGCCCCGGCTCTGCCTGTTCCGAATCTTCTCCATCCTCAGTAGCCGCCTCCACACTCTGATTCCTGCTGCCGTCCCTAAGCGGCCCCCTCCCAGTTTTGGTGTGGTCTCCAGCTCTCGACTGGATCCCGAATGATCCGAGACCATAAAGGTGCTCAGCTACAAGCCTGTGCCAGTGTCACGGAAGGACGCTCAGAGGGCAGACCATGAGCAGAGGAGAGACGGTGGAGTCCGGAGCTGATGAGAAGAATGGAGGCTCGAGGGCGCCCTGCCCCGTGCCTGCACTCCAGCCCCTGGGGCCCTGTCCTCTGACCCAGCCCCTCCCCGCTCACACCCCCAGCCCTCCCG